>JAULBM010070584.1:0-10083 GCA_032357055.1 Geukensia granosissima | reverse complement strand
CAATCAATCAAATAGACATAGAGATACAACATATCGATCGGATCACTCGAATAGGCAGTACGTCAGTACTTTGATTCTAGTTATCATTTAAATTGGGAAACGATAATAGATGACTGTAAACAAGAAAACAAGTATCTAATATCCACATTTTTATTTTTTACATTGGGTTAGAAATTATTCGACGAAGCGCCATGGACCTTTCGTTTTTTTAATAATCAAAAGATAGAAACTTTCAATTGCAAAAATGTTCAGCTTAATATGCCCTGATCAAAGTCCTTATCAACCATCCAAAAATTCATAGCAATAATATAGTTTCGAACTTGAGTATGGATAGAGTGACATTTTTAATATCGGACTTCCCTTAAATAAAGCTGAAAAAATGCAAATTATTATTCCGGGGAAGACCTTATATATTTATAAACGGAACAAAGGACTTATGACTTATCATTTTTATTTTATTTTCATATTTTCAAATTTACCAGAGGTGATTTAGAGCTCACATGAATGTTTTTGATTCCAGCCTTAATGAATGCCTTGTGGAACATCTAAAATTTAATTTCTGATATCTACTTGGTGATATGCGGTCTTCTTTTACGTTATATCTTTCCTTTTCTTATTGGAATGGTCCACTATCCACCGCATCTGCGTCCACGTTTAATCAGATTATTTATTTATTCAGTAGCTTAAAAGCAAGCCTCGTGACACTAAGATTAATGATGTCGTGGCTTGCTCAATCTCGATTACGATGATAAGAGTTGTGTCAAAGGTGGTTTCGCTATGGAACTTAAAATGATAAGATTAAAGATAAAAACTGAAATATAGAAAATGGTTAAACATGTCGCCATCTGTTAAATATCTCCTATAGCATATTCTATAAAGCATATCAAAATTTACGTATTTATTCAACATTGTGAACGTATATTTTATTTCACTTTGTAAGTTTTTGCAATGTATCCAAATGATTCTTGTGGTTATCCCACAAAATGAATTATTCGGTAGTCAGTAACATTATCTGATCAGTCTTTAAACTTTTTACTGTAAAACTGGAAAGACGCCTCTACGTCCCTATCTGTTTTTTCTATTTTGATAACAATATTATTGACAAAAAATGGGAAAGGCAAGGGACTATTTTTAAGAACTTGTTTTGTGCTCTACGGAAATCTAGTAAACGAAAGCCAACAAATTAACATGTAAACTTACATGCATTCCTATTTTTGCCTACTGTCGTGTCTGATGTAAAGATGCGGATTGTGTCTTTCTGGCAAATATTTCATATTCTTTCTCTTATATGAGATAAGGTAGCAGTAAGCAAGCACCATCCGTTTTGACTTTGTTGTTAACCATGACGTCGCCTGAAGTTAGGCATTGTTTCAGAGAATTTATGGGAGACTTATAGTAACTACTGACTTGTTATGTGAAAAATCAAGCACGGATACCCAATAAAAATCTTTACTATTTGGAAAGATAATTCTGTTAACTTTTACGTATAAAATTTTTAAATACTTTTAGGATACATATTGATTCTAGTTTTTGAAATCTGAATTACTCCAAGCCACATTTACGTCACTTGTCACTGTTATATGTGTAATAAAAGCTTAATTAAAGTGTCAAATTGTACAAAAATTAGCGTGGAAATCAAGCCTTTGAACATCTATTTGAAAGCAAAAAAGTCCTTGTAATATATCTCTCATAACTTTTATATTCAATTATCATTTTCAATATGTTCTAAATATTAAAATAAGCAGTTAAAACTTTAAATCAAAGACCATCCGAAATTGTTTGACACGGGAGTAGTCTCTAGGGCCCTATCCAGGTAGCTAACACAGCGTTTTTCCCAGGTGCCGGAAAGGGGAGCACTTGGGTGCGTTGGGGGGACTGACTGGTCATAATACAGAAAGCTTGGCCATGGAATATAAAAGGCGACATCAGTAGAAATAACAGGCTCTATGGCCGCAATTGATCCATTTGTAGATTACGAAAATAGAAATTCACACCGCCAAAAAGGCTTCTTTTTTGTCCCTACCATCACTTTCATTTTCCAGTGGCAGTCAAAACCGTTGCCCTATTGTGTCCCACCCAACCAGACTTCAGATCACTTTGAAAGTAATTGTGTCCCACCCTACCAGACTTCAGATCACTTTGATAATCAGTGAACTTTTTCTTGTCCTTAATATGCATACAAAATTAATAATTTTAATGCCACTTGACGATAAGTTTCAAGTAAAGTCATCCGCAATTTCCTTCTATATTTTGAAGTACTGTTTCAGATGTGTGCAGCTTTAACGCATGTGAACATGCACTACCCGATGCTTGTACACCCGATCCAATACTTATTTATCTATCTAGTATCTAGTAAAAATCTTTTAGTACTTTAAGTCTTATTGACTATGTAACAAACTATACTGCATATACTGTACAGTGCGCTTAAGTACCTTATAAGCTTGTTCAAACAGACGATTGATCCTCGAAACAATCAATCGGTCATTCCCGGAATTGCAGGAACCGTTGCACAATATAGGTAAGCATCCAATTTGCTTCCAGCATCCAGAAAAGCATTTTTTTAAGTCTTCGTCAAAAGAATGATGGCATATTATACTCAACCCTGAATGTACTCCCTTACTTCTGGTCTTTAAACTCACTTTAAAAACTTCAAATAAACAATTCGTTGGGAATTGTATGTAAGAATAAAAGACGTTTTTGTATGATCATCTATTCAGTTATGGCTCAAAATTATCAGAGAGTCATTCAAAAATAAATTAAATATTCCGTTGTATTTTCGACTATCAAAGAATATCTGTTACAGTGAAATAGATAATCTTACATTTGAAGCCATTGAGAACCGTATTTTATATGGTCGAGAAAGTTTGACCTTTAGATTTCGACCCTAGCTAAGATTTAGTTTTATATATTTCTCAATTAAGGGATCTTGTCGGATTAAACTCAATAATCATTTGTAAAGATCTTTAAGACCCTAGTGGATGTGGCATCATCCGTCGAAGTATGCCAAACTTTGAAATGAAAATGACAAGTCATGGGTAAATGTTAGAGTGACTGAAATAAATCCACGAAGAAAACGGAAGGAGTTTACACTCACTTTCAGTAAACACTAAGTGTTTCGAAAATTCTAAAAGAGTAAACTAAATAATAAAATGAATAATTAGTGAGATCTACCTAATATATTAAATATAACAACGAATCCCTTTTCTCATATATCTTACAGTCGAATATTTGTGGTATATTTTTTAAAGTATGCCTTTTCCCTGTGATATTCCTAATGATTTGCACTGATGAAGTTCAAGATTGAACTAGATATGCAGGATTAAATACAATAACAAGGGTATTTGCACAATTTTCAAAATAACTAGACAAGGCAACATGATGGTTTTGAAAAACTTTAATTCCAAATTAATTTACAAACAAATCTTTAGAAAATACCTTGCTCTTTATTGAAGATAATACAGTGACTATGCTAACAGTTTTTCTCTGTATGTTTGCTCAGAATGATTTACTAACTCCCCCGTGGTATCTTCGAATTCCTTTTATCATTGAGAAAGATGTAACATTTAACATTTTATTACAAGTACATACCTGTAAAAGTCGTAATTATTCCAATACTGTCGGTCACTGCAATAATTTCAGCAACCCCCTTTTTACATATTTCCTCGAAAAGATTTGAATTCTTATTACCAAAGTTCTCCTTAAATGTGGAAATAAACATGTTATTAAAAGATATTGAAAGTTCAATAATCCAGATAACTGTCAGATATCTTGACTGAAATGTTTACCATTTATAAAAAAAGATTTAAATAATTGCACAAATACATGACTTTTGCTTTGGATTTTTGTTTGCATTTTATTTATGTACTACGTAGTTATTTTTTTATATTATAGGCTACTGGTATAAATTTATTAAATGGTGTTAAAGGATATACAATTATTGATTCAGTTTTACCGAGAAACTTGATTATTTCCCAACAAATTATTGTATGTGTATGTTTTCCAAGTCAAGGTCACTTGCTTAAACATTTTATCACCAACCTATTTTAGAAAAAAGCCAGTATCCCCTCCAAATGAATCAGGGTGTGCTCGTTCGATTTGCTAGCTACCATCGTTTTTCGGATACATTTGAAGACTCTACAGTAAAAATATTTACTTACAGGTGTCAGGTTACAAACAGCCGATTTATATCCGTACTTCTTTAAATAAAGGTAATACGAAACTGTTTATTTTACCGGATATTTCGTTAGCATTCGGGTACAGGTTTCAAAACATTCACAAAAACAACTCAACGTATTTCAATTTTGTTAACAGGTTTTCTGATCAACAAGACGTTATTTGTTATTTTCTTTTGTTGATAAAACTTCTTTGTATGGAAAATTTTATTTCTACCACTATTCTGACATAACAGGGTGAGTTTAATTTTTTTAACTTCTTGAGGTAAAAAACTTACGCACTTTTACAAAGATCTACTATAAACAAATATAAAAATAAGAGATGCGGCATGATTGTCCATGAGACAGCCACCCACCAAATGACAAAAGAATTAAAATTTCTACAGGTCCTATCACTGCCTTCAAAAATGAACCAGAGCCAATACCATAACGGAAGCTGTAAAAGGTCCCGAAAAAACTTCCTGTCATAATTGGTGAGCTAACTAGGGTTTTTTTCCAACTATCCTCTCCCGGATGTTCACATGAGTTGTTTATCTGTTAAGATATAACTTTTTACAAAATTACAAAAAAAACATTACGCTTTACCATAGGTTTGTGATACTTTTTGATAATAATTATGTACGTTTCAATTTCCATAACCCAAATGTCACACCGAGACCCCATATCAACATAAGGCCTTTAGACCAAGAGGCGTTATAGGTCGAGGAATGGATGATTTTAGGGTTGGTATGAAAAGTATAAAAGTCTATAATTAGCCTTTTGTTCAAATTTAAAAAAAAAGACGTCAAAGAAGGTATATTGAATCTGTCCTACTAAGCATTTCTTAATGATATACTTATGACTCTTAATGTTTTTATAATCTTTGTATCATAGTAACAGTTTTCTTTTGTAAAGTCTGTTGAAGTTTCTTCCCCCAAGCATTAGAATTAATATGGTGAACTATGCATTTCGGTTAACACGCCCCTTAAATTATAACACATTCTTGATTATCTTACATATGTCAGCATCCAATAGTCCATTATCTTAGAAGATTTCAAAATGATTTGGTTTAAATTATTACTAAAATTTCATTGGAAGTACTAATGGAATGCCAACTGACCGTCTGCAAGTCAAAAAATCAACGTCGACATGATGATTTTTCTAAGTGGCCTAACTGTAACTGCTGTTGTTGTCACAAAATACCGCAACAAGGACATATTCAACCAATGTTTAAATTCTCTCCCATTGAATTCTACAATTACCGCAATAAATGGAATAAGTGTTTTTCTTTATGTAAGCCATGTTACTTCTAATTTAAAACATAATTTGATTTCTTATTAGAATGACATGCATTCACATACCGCGGCCCAGAAAAGATCATGCTTACCTTAACGGTCGTATTCGACTTATGCAAAATGCAATGAAATGCATGTGAAATGAAAACCCAAATAATTCGAAATTAACTATTCAAAAGTGAAAATACATACCAAATAAAGCTTAACAGAACAATTGCAATTAATTTTACTCGTGATGTCGTTTACAGAATACAAAGATATAACAAATAAAACCAAATGTACATACCTCGAAAAAATACTTTGTGTTTCCTAGAGGCCTAAGGGCAACCTGAAGATGTTTGTGTTTTACAGTTTTTTGATGGCTGTCGCATAGGCAATAATGCTACACCTTTTTTCTACAGATATTTTATTGTCCACACATTTTAGATCTCTCACATAGGTGTTATACTGGACATACATAATTCATAAAATCGTTAGCTATGTTATCAAGATCGTAGAAAAAAATCCTAAAACTACATTACAACAAAATGTTATGTTGAGCTCGAAATTTTAAAATTAAATTTGATTTTTAACATATTGAATAGAGAAACATTTTTACGACGTTAGCAAGCAATGGTTTATCGTGTCCTTGAATCCTGATATATATATATTTGTGTTTTTCATTGTAGAAATGTGATAAACACCTGCTACCAATGTAAAAAAGTATACACCATAGCTTTTTTCCCCTTTGATCCGCCATTTCTCTTTAACATGGTCATACCTTTGTATTTGATGTTTCCTCGGTATCAATTGACAATTTGATGGTGGCAAACGGTGTCTACTGTAGACGTGTTGGCGGAGCCAGTTGACATATTTTGGGGACCATCAAACTAAACTTCATGCAGGCAAATCTTCAATTGCAATACTGTTTACTCCATTATAATGAAAGGAAAAAACTTACTTTCAATCTGAACGTATTCAAATATCAAATAAACGTCTGCACTTTCACAGTTTGTCACAACGGCATTAGACGTGAAGTTGATCAAAATTTCGATGTCATCCGATCAAAATTAAATTTTACAAACACTCTATTATTTGATTGAACGTTAATTATGCGTAAATACTGGATTCATTTATACATGTAATTGGCCAAACGCTTGTTTTGGGTTACGGAGTAATTTGCCGTTACTTTTTAATGGCATTTACTTTCTATATTTGAATTGTGAACGGCTAAGTCTTTATTAAGTTATTAAAGAAATCAAACCATCAGTTTGAGAATAAAACATTTAGAGGAATAAACGATTCAAATCACTGCCCCTTTCTAAAAATGTAGTGATGTATTTTGTAAATATTAGTTCGGGCGCCTCTGTAAACCAAAATGTTCTTGTCACATCCTAAGTTTTTAATTGTTTGGATATGTCATTAAAATGATTGGAAAACCGTACGGTTAGTGCTTCTTGTATGCCTAAGCTTGTGATATTCCGACATTATAAATGAAATGCATACGAATAACATGACTTGTTTTCCTGTAAAAATGTGTCTTAGAACTTGCTAATTTTGTATTGATTTTTTCATTTTACATTTCCAGAATGAAGCCACCTTGTTTGGTGTTCATCCTGCTAGTATTTGATAAATCATCTAAATGTTATTCAGTTGGTAATGATTGCAATAGAAATTGTATTTGTAAAGAATTTACTGCGGTGTGCAAAGGCATCAATTTGACATATGTGCCGCGATTTCCTAGATTTGTGAATGCTGTTGCTATGGTGGAAACTAATTTGACATCAATACAGAAGAATGGACTTTACAATTTGACGATGAATTACATAACAAAACTTAACTTTACAGCAAACTCAATCTCGTATATTCATCCTGAATCATTTTCAAGTCTTTCATATTTAAAAACATTAGAAATTTCCAAAGAACCGATGTTAAATATTAATGATCTGAAACTGGCCCTAGAAAATATGAAGAAAAAAAAATTAAAAAGGATGTATTTTAACAACAACTTGTGGGCAACCATTCCAGATGATATATTCAAACCATTTGTAGAAAGCATACTAAAAACACTAGTAATTACAGGAAACCAGTTAGTTTATATAAACTGTACATTATTTGAACCGTTAAAAAGTCTTAATGAACTATGGTTAACGAACAATACAACAGAAGACATATCTATACACGGATTATCCGTTGTTCGTGATTTACATTTGCAGAACAACAGATTGTCTAAAATACCAAAAATGTGCACATCATCAAAAAGTTTGATACCTCAACTGCGACTTTTAAGCCTGGAATACAACAATATTGGCAATATTGCTAAACATGCATTTCACTGTATGCCTCGAGTTGAAATTCTCAATTTACAAGGTACACACATAGGTCAAATTCCTAACAATGTTTTTTCTTTTATGCCTATGTTAAGAGTGTTACTGTTATCAAGAATTGGAAACCCTCTGAAAGTCATAGAAGAATTCGCTTTCAATAGTTCCTCTCTCCAAAAAATAGTGTTGAGATCAGCAAGATTTCACTTCGACGAGAAGAGATTTAACCCTAGCACCATCTTTGCTTATTGCACGAATTTAACAAATCTTGACCTAAGTAATAATGTTTTACCGAAAAACTTATCAGAAATAAAGGAGATGTTTCGTCCATTGGTTAATATTCAAACATTAACTCTAGAAAAAACAGAACTATTAACTCTTCCTGTGGACATGCTATCTCAGTTTCGATTTCTTAAGATTCTTAATCTCCAAGGAAATAAAATATATCACTTAAATGCAGCACTTTTTGAAAACGTTTCCACATTGGAAGCTTTAGACCTTCGGTTAAATTATCTATCAATTATAAATGAAACAACCTTTCCAAAGCCGCTGTTGAAATCTCTACAAAAAATAGACTTGTACGGTAATCCTTTCGCGTGCACCTGTGATTAACTTTGGTTTTTAAACTGGACAAAACATACTAAAGTTAAAGTTGTAAACTTCTACACTTATAAATGTAAGCATCCAACCAACATGCAAGGAGTGTTATTAAAAGACTATCACCCAACCGTTGCAAGCTGCACGCCTAGGAATCCCTTGATCACTATTGCGATAGTAGTTTCAACTAGTGGCATCTTTGTTCTTATTATTGTTGTAATGATTGTAAAATGTCAGACTAATATAAAAAACTATATTTACTTATTGCGAGTTTCTGATAAAAGAAGAAAAGGCTACTTAGAATTGAATGACAGTGACAATTTTGAATATCACGCATTTGTTGTTTATTGTGAAGCTGATAGCGAATGGGTACACACAAAATTTATCAAAAAAGTCGAAGACGAAGAGGGTATGAAAGTCTGTATTCATCACAGAGAATTCGACGTCGGACAACCAATTATTGAAAACATTGACAAATTTTTACAAGAGTCTTGGAAAGTGGTAGTAATTATGTCAAACGAGTTTGCTAAAAGTGAGTGGTGTCAATGGGAGGTAGACGTCGCCCAAGAGAGACGGAGAAGACAAGGAAAAGATGTATTCTTGTTGATCATGTTAAAAAATATTGATTCAAAACACATGACAAGTCAGCTTAGAACGCTACTGGCGAGCACATCTCATTTGAAATATTCTACTGGTGTTGGAGAGGATCTGTTCTGGAAGGCTGTAGTAGAAGGTCTGAGAAAACCAATAGGACATCCACCAGTGGCTCTGTTATAATTAATTTGAAAAAGGTTTTATAACGTTTCATACTTCTCAATACTGCATGATACATGGTTGTGTAAGAACAATTTGTCATTACAGGCCAACATTCCCTTATGATAAATAGTTTAAAATAACTTTTTTGCTTGAATATACTTCAATTTTATCTTCTGAATATGTCTAACTAATTTTCAAATAAATTTTACTTTGTTACATTTAGCATAATTTGAAGTACCTACTACGTTTTGAATAAGGTTTAAAATGTTTTAACCAAATATTGTATCATTGTCTCGAACACAAAGTTCATTTAAATGGTTCCATTTCTAAATAAAGACATTACCAATTAACAGACATGAGTGTATATATATTGAATTGACAAAACTCTTAGTTATAATACTTATATAAAAAATAATAAATGAGAAAGTCAAAGAGAACCGAAATTCAAAAAAAATGGTACAGGTTATGAAAAAAATAAACAAAGTTTGTTTTTGTTCTTTCAATATAAATATAAAAAATGTAAATTTCTTCACTTTGCACATTGTTCAATAATTCTTTGTATTAATTATCAAAAGTTTAAGAAAATAAATAGTCAATAAAGTTACTATCTATCTATGAATCGGGCATTCGGTCAGGTAAAGGTATTCTCCAGGCATCATAGTATCTAGCGGTATTTTTGTCATGGAATAATTGTAAATAGTGCGATTTCCAAGATTTATGTATTGGCGATCTGTGAGTGTAAACTTGAACGTCTTTTGTCAAGTTTTTATTATGTAACGTTGCCTGCCTATTATTATATTAGACACATCAATAATTAATATAGACTCACTCGTATATTTTTGAGGGTGAGCCGCCGCCTGAGTGTATCCCATGCCAATGCCGACATTCTATCAAACACCTTTTGGTTGACTGTGTAGATAAATCCGACATTATTCGTCGGTACTACACAGTCACTGACATTAAAGATTTATTTACAAACGT
>JAULBM010070573.1:0-10083 GCA_032357055.1 Geukensia granosissima | reverse complement strand
TATTGTTATATGTTCACCATTTTTGCTTTAGATTAGGTCGATTGTCGTGTTTTTTGTATAGTTTCACAATTTGTTTTGAGGGGCCTTTTACAGCTTCCGTTATGGTATGGACTCTGGTTCATTGTTGACTGCAGAATTTAAATTCTACAGTCACTTGGCGGGTGGCTGTCTCATGGACAATCATACCACATCTCCTATTTTTGAATTGTACAAAATATCTTTCTGTCCATCGATGTACATGTAGATGCCATTTGCACAACCCATGTTTTCTTGGAATTCTAATGATATTTAAACACTACATCAAATAATTGATACCGTAGTAAAGGAAAAAATTGTTTCCTGATCGGATTATTTTGGATTTTAAATAGCAGACAGCAACTGATAGTACTCTGGCGATGTCGATCTTTTTGATGCATCACGTAATAGTTTTAATTGTATTTGTTGTTGGTTTTCAGCATTGATCTCAGGTGTTAAATCCATTTCAACCGATTTTTATAGTTTGTTTTTTTTTAGCTCACCTGATCTAAAAGGTCATGTGAGCTTTTGCCATCACTTGGCGTCCGTCGTCCGGCTTTCGGCCTCCGTCCGTCGTCCCTCCGTCGTCGTAAACTGTTCTTTAAAGCTTTGTCTTTTCTGAAACAACTTGGCCATTTTGAACCATACTTGGCAGCAATTGTCCTTAGGTGGCCCTCTTTCAGAAATTTGAAAAATCATCACCTCTGAAAGTATTGAACCAATCTTAGCCAAACTTGGCTGGTATGGTCCTTGGATTGTCCTGTACTAAAGTTATGTCCAATTACCCTGACCTCTAAATAAAATGGCCTCCAGGCTAAAAATAGAAAAAAGGGGTGATGAATTTCAAAAATCTTACCATCTGAAACTATTGTTCTAATCCTTACCAAACTTTACTGAAATGATCCTTTGGTAGTCCTCTTTTCGATGTGCCCGATGACCTGATGATTTGTAATCCAAGGTGGCCACCAGGTTAAAAATAGAAAAAAGGCGGATGAAATTTGAAAAATCATCCCCTCAAAAAGTATAAAGCCAAACTCGGCCAAACTTGGCTGGAATGGTCCTTGGGTAGTTCTTTACTTAAATTATGTCCAATGACCCCGACCTCCAAACAAAATGGCCTCCAGGCTAAAAATAGAAAAAAGGGGGATGAATTTCAAAAATCTTCTCCCCTGAAAGTATTGAACCAATCTTAGACAAACTTGACTGGAATGGTCCTTGGGTGGTCCTTTACTAAAATTATATCCAATGACCCCGACATCCAAACAAAATGGCCTCCAGGCTAAAAAAAAGAAAAACGGTGGATGAATTTCAAAAATCTTCTCCCCTGAAACTATTGTGCTAATCATTACTAAACTTTACTGAAACGATTCTAAGGGGTTTCCTTCCAAAACTGTGCCCGGCATTTCCAACCTCCAACCAAGATGGCCACCCAAGTCGAACTAAGTGTTATATAGATTCCTATGGGAAGTTAGCAAAAAAATTATTTTTATCTTTAACTGCTTAGAACCTTATTAAGGTGGAATGGTCCTTAGGTTTTCCCCCTTCATAATTATGTGGGATGACCCCAGCCGCCAACAAAAAATGGCCTCCACAGCCGAACATAGTTTACATAGTACCCTATTGGAAATTCATGAAAAAATTTACAAGTCTGGAAACTACTTGCTCCATTGGAACCAAACTTTGATGGAACTATTCCTAGTTGGGTCTTTTTCAGAGTTTTGTCTGATGACTTCGCCCGCCAACCAAGATGGCCACCCCAGCCGAACTTAGTCTTACATTGGCCCATATGAGAAATTAATGAAAAACTCTTCTTGACTACATCTACTTCCTCCATTGGCACTTTACTTTGTTTAAATGGTCCCCAGGAGAACTTTTTCAGAATTTTGTCTGTTGACCACATTTGCCAACCAAGACAGCTGCCATGAACAAACTTAATATGACGTAGGACCAAATGAGAAATTCATAAAAAATATTTTCTCATCTGAAAATTAACTCTTTTGGTACCAATCTTTGGTGAAACGGTCCCTAGATGGGTTCCTTTCAGAATTGTTTCGGGCATCTGCCAACCAAGATGGCTGTCTCAGCCGAACTTGCTTGTGCTATTCAAACCATAGTTAATTCAAATGTTTTTTTTTTTTGGAAACTGTATGACAGGTGAGCGATGACAGGCTCCTGGGAGTTTCTGTTATTTATTACTGTTTTGTAACACCACTATTCCAGGGTAGAGGGAGGGTTGAGTGCTCACCAACCAGTTTCACCCCATCACATACTTATGTGCCTGTCCCAAGCCAGGAACCTGTAGTCAAGTGGTTTTCTTTGTTTAATTAGTCATTTATTTTTATTGGTTCAGCATTTTGCAATAGATTAGGTCCATTGTCGTGTTTTATGAATATTTTCACATTTTGTATTTCGGGTCTTTTACAGCTTCCGTTATGGCTTGGACTGTGGTTCATGTTTGAAGGCCGTAATCGGACCTGTAGAAGTTTAGATTCGACTGTCATTTTGTGGATGGCTATGCATCTTTGAATGTAGAAGAAGTGCAATGTTTCGAGATCAAAAGTGATTTGTGTTGAAATTTTGACGAAAATATGCATGTAATTTGTAGCTGATCATACAATTAACTTCACTTTTTGTTTCTTAATCAGTTTCTATTGTACCTTAAAATAACGTAGTGTCGACCGTATCATTTCTGATGACTTGTCATTGCGTTGAGGATGATTTCGTCAATGTCTATGATGATATTCAATCCTATTATTCTGTCTTGATGCTATCACAGATTTATGTTTTGCAACTTTATTTGAGCATCGATTGGATGCCATTGCTTTTGTCGAGTTCCATTGTTTATATAAACACATATATTTGCACTTCCTTAAAACAACAAATATCTTCTCTGCAGAATCATTACCTTTAGTATCAGGTGCTTGTTCTTGCTAATCGCTATGAAACCTTATAAATAAGTTATCCTTTGTCAATATGAAACCTGATAAATAAGTTATCCTTTGTCAAATTTTTGCACATTATGACTCTATGTAGGCATTTTGTTCAAGACAATCCACTGATAACTATCCTGCAGGCATGAAATTCCATCTTCCCTCCGAAAAAAACTAAACATTATCAATGATCGTATAGGGGATAGTTTTTTTACAAACCATACAGCCTGCAAAAAAGCTAAAATATGTCTATGAAAGAACAACTTTCGCCAGAATTGTTAAACAAACTTTATTTTTCTTGCAATGCTACGGACTGTTTTGATTTCAGTTGACAACTTTTTAAAAATGAAGCCTCATCTGCCTTTTACGGTTCACATCATTAAACAAGACCTTAACATTAATTGTAGCCCGAAATTTGGATATGTTTTAATTCCCTATTTAACTCTTTATCATATTTTAAAAAATTGTACGTGAATTTTTTTAAGTAACTAAAGTAACTTTGTTTTTCACACCGAGTTAGAAAAAAGGATAATTTCGTTTTTTCGAACTGAATAATAAATAACTTCATTTTTCAATCTGAGTTCAAAAAAGGATAGCTTTATAAGTCGACTTGAGTTCACTCGTATTTGTATTTTTTCAATCACATTGTGCACAAACTGTCATTAACTGGGCATGATTTCTTTGAGGTTAATGGTAAGTATATCATTTCCATCTGAAAACGTCTGTATATGTTTCTTCGTAAGCTGTCTACAACATCGTTTAAGACGCAATGGTTCACCTCATACGATGTTGGGTAATAGATTAATAGATTTTGACTCATTAAAATCGAAATAGGACAGGTTTAACCAGAAAAATAGTGAAAAATAACCAGAAGACGAAGAATCATTTCTAGTTGGAAATATTTTGATTGCACTACGTCTGCAACACACTACCAACAGGTTTATGTATTACATCCCTTTAGCAGTTGTCAATTTTTAAAATAATTTAATGGTGATTCAAAAATATCCTCACTAAACAATAGTTTTAACGGTCAATATTCGACGTCGTCTTTTTTACTCAGTTTCGCGATATCCACTTTGTTGTTTGTAGGAAGTAAAGTACATTTACAATGTATAAAGGTCAGGCGCTATATTTGAAATTTTGGGGCAGGTTGGAATATGAAAAAGAAAAGATATGAAGTTAATGTCAGACAGATTTTCTCCAAACACAAAAAAAACAGAGGGAATTTTCAAATTAAAAATATCAATGTAACAAAACATTTAACACAAAGACAAACCTATAATTGGGACAGATACATGATACATGTGTAGGTTAAATTAGTTGAGTGGGATCCAAACCCTCAATCAACAAGTGTTCCAAGGAAAAAGAAAGTAGATTGTTTCAATGAACAATACCTCCACTTTGCTCGTAATGTCTAAATATTTTCACAATGTTTCTGACCTAACTGTTAATCTGAATGCCAAAGTTTCGACGAAGTCTCTTCGACCAATTTCCGTACGCCTAGCCATTGTCCACTAATTTTACACTTTTTGTTAGTATTCTCTTATATATTAATATTATTGCATAGTCTTGCTTGGTTATCTTAAAACTAAATTAATTCTATGGAATACTTAAGGCGTTTATCCGAAAAAAAACGGGACAAAACATATACTTCATTTATAGTTTCTTCTCCTTAATTAAAAAAAAACAGTTATGTCTATGGGCATGAAAGAATACATACAAGTTGGCACTATAAGATTTGATTTTGTGCGTTTATTTTTCTTAAATATTGCCATTGTTTTGAAATTATTCAATAAATTTTGTAATTGCAATAAAAAAGACTCTGCTTTTATCAGCTTTTGTTAAATATTATTATTATTATTATTTATGATTATAATCATGATAACATCTCAATGTGTGTTCTAACTGACACGATGTGGTTTGATTGTCAAAATAAAAAATTATAAATAATTTAATATTTGCAGTTTACCTTCCGACGTCCATCAATAAAGAAAGAATAACACATAAAGAAAGCTAATAATGTCAGGAAAGAACCAGTTGAATTTATGGACGGCAATACAGATAATTAGAATAATGGATAAACAACATTTTCATCGATCTTCTGCTATACAGAAAAAATTTTTGAATCCACAAGTGTATCGGCTACACAGGGTTTGATGAATCAACGACAAATATACATGTACGTCAAGTCCTGACAACATTGTACAATTATTTCCCGCTGGACGTTAAGCAACCACAATTTCAATAATCTCCCCTACTGTGACAAACTGCAATGTACAAAGCTACCAGAAGCAAGTACTAAACATGTTTATTATTACAGAACACTTAACTGCTAATTAACTACCTATAAAAAGAAAATGTGGTATATTTCCCCTTGTAGCTTCCCCTTCAACTGAACATAGTAATTGTTTTGGCCTCATGTGCTCCCATTTATTACTGGTAATTATACCCCGCGAATAAAGTTTGGATGCCTGTCTGTCCGTCGGTCAACATACCTTGTAAGGGCATCTCCCTTCACGGCCGTAGCCAGAAATTTTCAAAGGGGGGTTACGTCGACTATCAAAGCAACTTCACGGCCAGGGTCTGTGGTATATGATGCAAAATTCTTCAATCGGACCATTACTTGGCACTATTTTGGCAGTTTACAATGTCCTGATTTTTAGACTTTTACAGTCAGACTTCAGTCTGAATTGCGAGTTTAACAGTGCTTATTGGTTTTCAAGGGGGGGGGGGTCGTCCGAACCCCTCGAACCCCCCCTGGCTACGGGTATGCCCTTTAAACCATTCAATGGATGTCCAAGAAACTTAACACGAAAATTATGCATATTAAGTCCAGTGTAGAATACCCATGCGAGAGATCAAAAGTGCATAGTACAAAGAGACAAGACACATTAGAAACAAATCAAAACATAAAACGCAAACTTAGTTTAACATTTCATAATTTCAGCAATGCCCGATGCTTCTTTTTCGAGTTATTTCCATTGAGTTGGTGAACGGGTCATAAGGCTGATCGTGGACCAAATGTGAGTGACTTGTTGGAATAATGTCACAATGTGCGCCCTTTGTAGCTTTCGAAAAAAAGTACAATGTAGTTATCATGCCGCTACAAACGGCTGATTTCCGTCAATACACTATCCTCCAACTTACCCATAGCTCTCAAATATATCGTTGCCCCTTGTGTTCCATCTCACTTGTTTTTTAATGATGTTAAACTTGTTCTCCTGTCATTGGACGTTATGCGCGCATCAATCAATTAAAAGTTCCTTTGCTTATATCTCAGAAATAGGAAATTTAGCTGACAAGTTATAGCAAAAATGTTTACATTCGAAACAGTTTATCCAATGGTTTATACTTTTAAAATCATTTTTGGCTAGAGTCTTTGACATAAAAACCGATAGAATGAACAATGTTCAGAATAATAGGTCCTATAAATAGGGGAAAGTCGCAAAAATGCATTTAACAAACGAAAGTGAAAAAGCCATTGGAACTACAGATATTTTAATTCAAAATGTTGTGTACAAAAAAGCAAATGCCTATGGAAAAACACATAAAAAATCCCTAGCAACCATAAATACTTAAATTCAATAGAGTTATATCAGTATACAAAAATGTTTACATATATAGCAGAATTTGATCACATTTTTTCAACATCTCGTAATCAAAATATAGCATGCCAATTGCATGAACTGTACATGAGTAGTTAAAGTGAGTTTCTAATAGAAATTTGATATCTTAACCAATCAGACCTTATTCAGATAACTGGTAGAAGAATAAAACTTCTTTGTTATACATGTTGTGTGTCTGCATATTTGACATGCTATATAAACTAGCACCGTTCACACCAATCCAGCATCGTAAATGATGATTCAATATCACCTTGAGCTTGTAAAAATTAATAAGTTGATGTTAGCAGAATATGAATGTCAATAAATGACTTCTATAATTGTAGCTTTTCCTGCAACCAAGTAAAAAAATAATTAAAATTAGTTTGCCATTGATCAACAAATCACAGCTTAATTGTACGCAATATAGCAATTACATTGTTTTGATGGGAAAACAAATAACTGGATAAACATGGAATGTCTTTGTACAATTATCGTTGACTTTCTTCGCACATAATGCTGCCCACTAGTTTGTTCTCAATTCATCTTGTAAACTTACTTGCCACATGCATGTGTTAGCAATCTACTTTTTTATCCGTGGTTTAAAATTAGAACAAAACAATTTTTTACCTTAATTCACATGATGGAAGCCAAATTTTTATAGGGGGTTCGAAATGATCTTCACGGCCGGGGGTCTGGAATATTCGTTCAAAATTCTGCAATCTAGCCTTTTCCTAGCATTTTTAATTTCAGAAAGTCCTGTTTTTTGAGACTTTAATAGTCAAACTTTTATCTGAACTTGGAGTTTAATAGTGCTCGTGGGTTATCAAGGGTGGGGGGTTCGACCGAACCCCTCGAACCCCCCTAACTACGGGTATAATTCAAATCTGGGCACGTGATAATAGAAAATTCTGGTATATTGGTTTTTCAGTTAGTAATCTTCAGTATTAAAAGTGTATTTAATCATTTATATCTAAATAGTTTTATCTTTTAGAAATAAGCTTTGTTAAATATATTTATTTCATTTGAGAATTTTGTCTGTTCGCCAATTTTGTAAAATAAGGGAATTATTTTTTCATAGTTCAATTACCAAAATGCTCAGGAAATAGGGAAAAGCTTCGAAACGTATTGCACTTAGAATTAGAAGTGTCTCTATTGTTGGGTTTAGCTTCCTATTTCGATTTGTTTGCATTTGATTACTCCTTTTACAAGTTTAAGATCTTGGACTTCCTATGTTTTGATGAGAGGTTACTCCTTGAAATGAATATATAGCATCCTAAAATTCCTCATGTTTCAACATTTGTAAACCCACTGGGTTGATATCTCTGGTAATGGATCATAGGTCCACACGTGCATTCTCCAGGTCAGCTGTCAGACTTGTCTCACATGAAAAATTAATTATCAAGTAACGTTTTTACTGAAATTTCCTGCATTTGTTGAGATTCTAAATTACTGAAAGTAAGGAAAGGCTTCGAAAAGTATTGCACTTATTAGTTGTATCTGTCGTCGGATTTGGCTTCATATATCGGATTGCTTGGATTTGAGTGCTTCTTTCACTATGTTTTAATCTCGGACTTCCTGTGTTTGTTTCTATTGCTACTGTTGAGAGTTTACTCTTTGTAATGTGCACATAGCTTACTAAAATTCCCTATGTTTATTCAACACTGGTGAAAATGTTTTTCCTTTTTTACTTAATCCATTCTCTTGTTTTAAATTTTTAGATAAAAAAATCATCTTCTCGCAACAATACATCATGTTTTTGTTTGTTTGTTTGTTTGATTGGGGTTTAACGCCACTTTCAACAATATTTCAGTCATATCGCGGCGGTCAGTTTTACTGGTGGAGGAAGCCAAAGTACCTGGAGAGAACCACTGACCTTGGACAGGTAACTGACAAACCTTATCAAGTGTGATGCGAGTAAAACGCAACCCGTTTTTGTATGGTACAAACCCAGGCATGAACTCACGCCGTATAGGCGATAGGATACAGTGATCTGTACAGGCAAGTTAAAATCAACTACCTTGACCACTCGGCCACCCAAGCCCCAATGTGTTAAAAAGTATAATTACTGGAAAAAAATGTATCAAAATTTACTTCTGGATAACATTGTCTTATTCTTTACCATCTGTTCATATCATTTCACTTCTTGGTTATTTAAAAACTAAAGTTCAACAAATGCACTTAAGAACCAAGATTTTTTATGAACTTTTAGACAGAAAAAGTCCCATGTACATTAATGAAACAGAAGATGATATCAAACAGCCAGAATAATAGCTTAAAACAAATACCCAATCTATATCAATCTAAATTCCAAATCAATACATGCAGTGGGAGCTCAGAATTTTGTTATGAAAATTTTCTTAATAGGAAAAAATTGTATAGTTGTATGACCAGGAAGTTGATTTCCAGCAGCAACCAAAATCACTTATAACCTTTTCCCCTCTCCATATCCTACTGATTTTCAAAGCAATCCATGAATTTGGAACCAAGATTTTGTTCTGAAAATTTTGGACAGATGGATGGACAAGGTGATTCCAATATAAAAGTAACCACTCACTCTGTATATAAAATACTGGTATCATTACCTAGGGGAGAGTCATCACTCCTTCTCCTTTTTGGTTCTGGGCTCACTCTCTTCTTGACCTTTGATCTTGTGTTGTGGTCAGATGGTCTATCAACTTGTTCAAATGAATGTCTTCTTTCTCTAGTTGATTGATGATCCTGGGTTTTTTCATATCCTTAAAAACAGAAACTCAGATTTCGCAAATCCTTTCTACAAAGTAGATTCTGTGGTTTTCAACATGTTCAAGACCCCTCAATTACAAATTGGAATGGGTTAAAACAGCAGAGACTAATAAAAATATCTGTAAACTAAAGTGTTCTTCTAAGATGTCTCAGTAGGAAAATAAATATATATGTTCAATAGATGTAAAGATCATATATAAGAAGGTATATGATGGTGAAGCCTTAACCCAGTGGTTGACTACTGAGACTAACTTTTCCTGTGTCTTCATGTAAGGAATAAGAAGCATAACAGGAAACTCAACTGTCAGATTCAACTAAAGTTAAGTAGATAGTATAATTTTCAAACTTTGGAAGGGCTGATCCCAGGAATAACTACTTAATTTGTATATGCTAAAAATGGTTAGGGATGGGGATCTCCAAAGTTTTAGTGATAAATTAAAATGTTAAAAATAAGGGGGGCAGGGCTGACCTCCATGGTTTACCGTTAAACTTTTCTTTTATGATGACTAAGAATAAATATGGTTAAGTGGTTGGGATCCCAACAGGTTTAATGACAAATTAAAATTTTCAAAAACAAGGGGGGACTCGGGGTGACCATTTAACTTCTTTTATGACGACTAAAAACATATATATTATAGGGGTTTTCCAGTTAATGAGAAATATCAGAAAATAAGTGGATGGGGTCCATCCCAAGGATGAGCACTGCAATTGTCTTTTTATGTAAAGTTAGAATATATATGCTCTAAGGGGGGGGGGGCTAATCTTCGCTATTTTTCAGATGAGTTGAAATT
>JAULBM010070563.1:0-10083 GCA_032357055.1 Geukensia granosissima | reverse complement strand
TTACCACAATAAAAAAGATAATGATAGAAAACTTAAAGCATAGGGCATCAGTTTACATAGTTTTTAACATCAGTTTATAAATACCTCTCTACTTATGAAAAATTATGGGACTGATAAGTTTTTAGTGGGACTGTCAAATTTTTTCTTTTATCAGTCCTGATGTCTGACAGAGAAAAAAAATTTCAAGAGCTCTGCTTTATTCAAGAATTTAATTGATTATTCAATTAAAAATCAAATAGTAGTTTTAGAAGGCTAAAAGCACTTTTTGGGAGACGTACATGTACACACTTCTCAAAGTAGCCGATGTTGTTGAAGTTGCAGTATAACTGTGACAAAAGTGGTTAAATGTTTGTACAGATGAATACATCTTTTTAATTTAAATTTTGATGGCTTAGTGGGGAACATTTACTTCATCAATCATATCTATTAAATTACAGGTAACAGAAGTATATTCCAAGAAAAAGTTTGATGATTCTCAAGTGCGTATCACAATAACGCTGACAAATGAGCTGCCACCCACTAGTCCACAGTGTCTGCAGGTCTTCAATATTATATTTAGACGGTAGGTATTTTGTCTAGTGTAGTGTATACAGGTCTTCAATATTATATTTAGATGTTAGGTATTTTGTCTAGTGTAGTGTATACAGGTCTTCAATATTATATTTAGACGGTAGGTATTTTGTCTAGTGTAGTGTATATGGGTCCTAATGTTATATATATATATATAGACGGTAGGTATTTTGTCTAGTGTAGTGTATACTAGTGTTGTGCAATCGGTTAAAAATTCCAACCAATTATCTATTGAGATCAGATAGGGGCAACCGACCGATTATCTATTTCTATCAGCTAACAGTAAAATGCTTATATTTTGTATGTTGCAAGGATGTTAGGAGATATATTTGGCGAAATTCTGGCTATTATGTAAAAATTTTCCTATATAAAATCCATAAAATTTAAGTATTCTTTCTTATTACTTGTGCTTTTTTTACTTTAAGGACACAATAAGATTGTGTTAAGATTTAATTCCTTAATACAATAAATTTTGATCTAGAGGAATGCTTTTTTAGCACAAGAGAAAATGTTGATAAATAATCGATTGACCAAAAATTCAATCAATTAATCACATCTACATGCCCAACCCACCGATTTGAGACTTTTTTCGATCATCAGAACATCACTACCTATATGTTACACCTACATAAAGCCAGATTCGAAATCACACAACACATGTATGGGTAAATCTACATTCATGGTTTAAACAGTGTACCCGAACTGAATATTATGTCTCCAGAGTGTACAGGATTCATTTAGTTGCACTGAGCATCTGTTCTCATGCAGTTTGTTCAAATAAGTGAAAAACAACGAACATCAAAGATGACTGTAAGGTAAATGTGAGGGATGGACAGAACACTATTCCCTGCCCCCTCCTCCAAAGTGAGGGGAGGAATAAAAATTTTATTACAAGCTGTTTATCCAGTTGACTTGCAGAATATTTTGTATGCTCATGGGGTACATTTTAACATTTAAGAAATTAATTTACCTTTTTTTCTGAAAGAGATTATGATGTCTTCAAGACAAAGAACATTGACTATTCTGAGACCACAATTAATTAAATCCATCTAGTCTATGAATATATTCCACCTATACAACCCTTTAATAGTGTATTTTTCCATTATCCTTTACATACTTTTAGTTTTTATATTTTCAACTTTTTTACTTCAAAGGTGAAGCTGAAGGGTTTTATAAACAACTTAAGAAAACCTGACAAAAAGGTTGTGATTTGGCTGCAGAAAGTCGGGTTAAATTTGAGGACATAACAAACAGACTGAAAAAAATAAATGTTTAATTGCTCCACAAATATATGGAGTTTACTCTAGTAGAGTTTCCTCTAATGTCCATGTGATGCCAGTCTGGCACTGTACTTTGAGTAAAAATTTTGTGATGGTGCATTTTTTTAATGAATAGAATGTGCTGTGGTCTCAGACTGTTCTGTCTGAAATAGGAGATTATTTCCAGCAATGTGCCCCTGATGTGCCCCACATACTTTATCAGTGAATCAGATCAGTGATCTGTAATTTACAGAGCTCCAATTAAATAAAAACACTTCAGATTTGTACAATAAATAACAATATAATAGATAAAGAGCCATTTATGACATTAATTTTACAGCTTCAGTAGAATTTGTCATCCATTCCCTTTATTTCCTTAAATGGTTAACATTTAACCGATAAGAACAATCCCTATAGTGATAGTTTTTATGGCTTTTACAATGTCTGAATTAGAAGTGAATCAGTTTTTTTGTCATATATAATCATTTTTTCCCTTAAAGATTATTACCATATATATGGATAAAACAAAATATTTTCAGTGATATTTTAAAAGCGAACCCTACGAGTGAGAATTGCAAAAAACTGAAACTCACTATTTGACTAGCTATGTGTGTGATCATACAGCGCCCAAGATGAGTTTACATAAAAATTCTATAAATAAAAAAAGTACACACAATAGATACTGAATTTACAGTATACAAATCTATGTCTAGGTAAACAATATCCACGATACTACATCATAATATCACTGACTCTCCATGAAAGCCATCTCTAGCAGACAAAGTTATGATGCCCTCCCTGAGACCCCCTATAACAGATGAAACCCCTCATATAGTTTTTAAATAATGTTAGTTTTTATTCCAGAGACCCCCTCCCAGAAACTCCATATAACAAATAAAACCCCTCATAAAGTTATGATAAAATTTCAATTTATATCATAGATCCCCTTACAACAACAAAAAAAACCCTCATAAATAGTTCATACAATAGACCCATCCTCTAGACGCCCCAATAACAGATAAAATCCCTAAAAGTTATGATTTAATGTTAGTTTTTATCCTATAGACCCCCTCCCTAAGACCCCCCTATAACAGATAAAATCCCTCATAAAGTTATGATATAATGTCAGTTTTTATCCTATAGACCCCCTCCCTAAGACCCCCTATAACAGATAAAATCCCTCATAAAGTTATGATATAATGTCAGTTTTTATCAATACAAGATAACTGTTCTGTCCATCACATGCTTCCTGATGGAAATGATTTGTTTCAATCTGATACTTGATTTAACAGATGTCCAACATATCGGTTTTTTCTACCCAACAAAAAGGCAGGAGAACTCCCTACACTGGGTTACAGCCTTTTTCAAAGCAAATCACTTGAAAATATATACAGCTGAAAGGAAACTTTACTCAAAATCAAAAATGTCTTAAATATGAAAATGAAAAGATATGGGGAAATGTCAGAGACTGCACTCCAATCATAAAAAATTAAGGGAATCTACAAACTTGGAGGTCTCCACAAGGCCTTCAACAAGAATGGATTACCTCTTCTTGTGAAAACTTCTTAATAGCCCCAAATAAAAAAAACTGTATACATAAAATAATACTGCTCTTACCTGAATATTATCAAAAATGTACATGGAACAAAACATTAAACAGGAAGACAAACCTATGACCATGATTCCTAACTTAGGATGGGCACATTAGACATTTGGTGGGGTTGAACTTAAGACCACTTTGAAAATCTTATCACAATAAAAAAAACTAAACTAGAGCTGCATAACAATGTCCAATCAAATTTCAATTTGAATGTAATCACCCATGGAACATTTCTTCATTAAAAAAAATCAAATTATATCTGAGACTGTCAGGCTATAGATCTCCAAGAATGGGTAGGGCTTGTATCAAAGCACTGAAAGTTTAAGCAAAAAAAATATGATTCTGTATAAATTTTTCTGTGTTTCTTGAATTGTTACATAACATGTGTACAATTCTCATCCTAAATAAAATTCTTGGTACATAATTTTTACTCATTAAACAATATCCTGATTTTTGTCTTCCTCCAGCAGTAAAACAAACTTCAAAGATGGAGATAAATAATACAAAGATCCAGACAACATTACATGTAAAATTATCTCACCCAAATTTCCTCCATATTCATATCCAATTAAAATAACTACATGTTCTTGTTATCAGTCAATCAATTAGAATGCTGTAATGAGCTAAAGGGAGAAAACTCTAGTAATTTAACATGATTTCATTTTGTTCTGAAGTTTTTTTATCCTTTACCAAAGCTTTAATTTTTCTGTGTAGGATTTTTTGCTGTTTAACCTACTTATGACAAATTGTCTTCTCAGAGTTAAAATTGTATGCTTTTATTTACTTTTGGGGTACTGGTAAAGATACAGTTTACATCTTTCAAACAGTTGAATTTGTAAATTCTCTATTCCCTACTTGTTATCTTTGCATGTATATTTGGTTTATGGGCATTCATAAAGACAAAAAGTGTATTGAAATTCTTAAAGTTAGACTGATCTTCCTATTTTTGGGCCCTTGAGTTTCTGATGAATTTCTATATGTAAATACAGGAAAGTGCTTTACACACACTTAAATTTGGCTTTTGAATATATGATACAAATTACTGATGATGTGGATCCTATCTTTCTGACATATTCCATATTCTTTCTTTAAAATAGGTACGTAAGGGAACGGTTTAAATACCTGGAAAACTAGTTTAACCCAATTAGGTTTGCATGCAATCTATCCTAAACATGAATTTGTCTTTTATTATATATGTGTGTTCTCTGTGTATAGAGATTGTTAGTTCATTAGTAGCACATTTTATTATAAGGTCTGGTGCTTAGAACACTCTTGTTTTTAATACTTATATAGAAATGCAATAATCAAGCCTTATTTAAATGAAATGGTTGATTTATGGTATACAGATTTCCAGAATACACAGGTTCAATTTTGATAGGATTTACTGTGATTTGTGTGAGAGAACTAATGATGAGGCCTAACCTAAAAAGGCCAATTCAGACAGGGAGCAAAATTAGGGAACCATATCGAATTTGTATACCTATTTTCACCTATGTGAGGTTTACATGTATATCAAATTGCATTAAAATGCCTTATTGTATAGTTTTCTGATTAAAACCATATCTTTGTTATTATTTGATATTGATATGAAATATGAATTAACAAGCAAAATATGTTTAGATCAATACACAGAAAAAATAATTATCTGAAAAATTCGGTATTAGATTATCTTTTAATATCATTCGAATTCAGCATGGTTCAATATACTAAAGGACAACTGGGACATGGCGATATTTGATGGAACGTCAAACAATGACATTTTAAATACATCTGAAATAATGGACATAATGTTGGATAATTTACTATAATTACTTTCACATTTTTACTTACATTTGATGGCAACAGAAGTGTGAAAACAAGGGTGGACACTAAAATATCTTGTCTGTTTAAACTACTTTGACTTTTTAAGTATGTGGGCAACGACAGTCTTATCTTACATACATGTACATGTAAGTATGTCATACCATCAGTAAATGGAATGACTGATGAACTTCAAAAACTTAACCCATCTTATTATTGAGTTACTGAGTGTAAAATTGCTCTCATTCTCAAACCAAACCCTGAAGATGCTACATTTCAGTTTCTGTTCTGATGAACTTTTATGTCAGCCAATGAAATCTCCACTTCCAATATGATGAAGGCGTTAGATATACATGTATGACAAATCCAGAGGAACATTGGCAAGTTCCTTAAAACGAAAAGTAGACTGGAGTGTTGTAAGATCTTGCTTAGAGAATGTAGTGAAAAATTTTACCAAAATCTGATTTATTCACTTAATACTGAAATTCATGTTGTTTTGGTTTGGGTAAGTTCCTGCTTATCAGGTTGCATTTTGATGCACTAAACCCAAACACAATGTCAGAGGTAAAGGTACCCGCTGCATATCGCATCAACCTGGTAAATTGCAGGCTTTGATTTTGCAATTGTATTCAATTTTTTAAGATTTTTAAGACAAAATCCTCTAACAACATAATTTTCATGACATGTTGACATGTAGTCATGGAATCAATACCTTAATTTGATATAACCGCATGTTCATTAAACATGAATTTAACACAATATAACATGCACATCAAGCAGTCTGTTATGCCCTTACAACAATTTACCTGTTATAACATGGTGGTTGGTTCACATAACATCAGTAGTGGTTTCTTAACAGGATCTGGAAGTAGAAGATTATCCTTGTATTACATGTATTTTGATATTTAGTGTACATGTCACACATACTTTAAAAAAATTGTATTTATGGATTGCAATTTTCTCAGATTTATTTTTCTCTACACGTTCTTATTTTCACAAATACTGCTTACTTTTATTGAATGTCTTCATGGATATTTTAAGACACTAATGATAGCAAAAATAATACCCCCCATATTACTTCTTTTACAGTATTTAAGCCATTAAATGGTAATATCAATGTCTTCTCAAATCAACTTTTATTTAAACTCTACAATAGAAACATGTACATGTACTTGTACGCTGTATGCATTTCAGTGCATTATTTTTAAGAAATCTAAAAGCACTGTTTATCCAGCCTTCAATTACTAAAGGGGACCTTACCCTATATTGCACATGGACAATCATGCCACATCTAGTATTTTTATAAATACTACACATGTATTCTTACCCTAATCCTTAACCCAGTCCTTACCCAAATATTAACCCTTAGCCGTTCCTAAACCCTTAATACTACACTAACCAAATTTAACCCATAATCAAACAATATCTTAACTCTTAGGAACTGGGTCCCCTAATATAAACAATGGATGCTTATTGAATGACTAGTTAAATTTTGGAGATCACTCATATATTCCTTAGTTCCAAGAATTTAGGGAAATAATACAATAAGCATACCAGAGTGCCAAGCTAATTTGCAGTGTTTATTTTTCAGCAGTAAATTTGTTATATTATCTATCTGACAACAAACTGTGGTCATTAATAACACCACTCTCACTGATAGATCTCTGACCACAAAGTCAAATAACAGACACAATAATAATTGCTACATTGCAGAAATTTTCTCTTTTATCTTTTTGCCATCTAACAATTTGTTTCACACTTCAGTACAGTCTAGCAATACTTTTTATATAAGTCATTTTCTATTGTAAGGTACTGGTTCCACCCACTATAAAATGTGCACAGCCTTCAGTTAAATAAAAAAACTCAAATTGAATCTTAGAATTGAAAAGTCCAATGGTTAGTTTTCCAGTTGATGGTACAAGAGGAAATGAAAGAAAATTGAAATAATACATGTAGAAGACAAATTTTTAACAGGCAAAGATTGCAAACAAAAACTAAAGCTCAAACTACAAGAATTTCTCTAAAACCTAAGTTTGATCAGGTGCTGTCAATCAACTGCACCTTTACCTCTGTCCTTAACCCAGGTCAAGTCAATCTGAGAAGAAACACATTCATTTCTAAATCTGCAAGTACATGTAGCTGTGTAACATACAGATCATGGCTCAACTGACAGCATTAATTTGCTGTAAAAGATTTTAATAACTTTCAACCCCCATCCCCACCAGCATCACCATACAAACAAACAATTCATCATGTCCATGATAGCAACTGGATTTATTCATTTTGAAATTATTTGACAGCAAGATCTTATATATGAGCCACATCAGCCAGATAAAAACAGATCTTATACAAATTGCATTAAAGGCTGCTTCCATGATATGTTTTGGCCAGAATTGTCAGTATTGTAGCTTAGGAAGATCCATATGCCAAAGAAAAGAATAAATACTAATGGGCCTTTTGCAAAAAATTCGAATTACTGATCAGAGTGTGACTTCTATACTTTTGTTTTTATCTGAAAAAAGGAATACTTCTACAAGAGGCTAATTTCTATCTTACAGTATAAGGCTCATATAGTTTATGCAAATGTACCAGATAAAGTTCTTATAGAATATAAGGACTACTGTTATCAGACCAGTATAACATGCTAAAGGCAAAACATCATACTTGTCTTTCTAATCATTGATTTGAATAAAAGAAATCAATATCTTTTAAGCAAAAATTATGCATACTTAACTGCATGTGTTGATGATTGTGCAAGATGTTGGATTCCCATCATTTTTAACTAATGCTCTATAATCAGAAACACGTTTTTAGATCTTCCATGCATTTTGAAACTCCACTTTATTCTTAAACTAGCTTATCTTCACAGAACACCTTGTAAACATACTATGGTAGAGGGTTATCTATTTCTTACAATATTCTGCATTGGTACAATGTATTGCTCTTAATAGTTTAATTCCAGTGGATTATTATAATTCAATACAGGTAGACACTGAGATGAGTATCAAAAATGAAAAATTGATACAAAACCAATGTATCATGAGGTGTATTGATACGTAATG
The DNA here is from genome assembly GCA_032357055.1 of Geukensia granosissima. Taxonomy (NCBI): domain Eukaryota; kingdom Metazoa; phylum Mollusca; class Bivalvia; order Mytilida; family Mytilidae; genus Geukensia; species Geukensia granosissima. The sequence goes on along the minus strand of JAULBM010070563.1, from coordinate 1,792 downwards.
ACATCTCATTTCTTGCCTTTCATTCTTTAACTTTTTTACTTGTTTTTTATGGTTATTCTTAAAATGTTGTTCTATGAGGCAGAAATTTGTATCTTTATGTATTAAAAATGTTATTCAGTCATATATTTTACTTCTTGTCAAAAACAGCTAATCAAGGATCTAACTGTTAAAATTTCCAAATATTTACCATACTAGAAAATATAGATACCCAAATTTTGTACTGGTGTACTTGGTTTGTTAAATAATACTGATATACATCTACAGGTATCGATATACTGGTATATTGTTACACCTCTAGTTGCCATCTTCAACTGTTATTTGGTGGATAGCTGCATCATGGCCAACCATGCCAAATCTCCAACATGTTCATCTATTTAATATTAATAAGCAGAAGATTAAGGCCCCACTTTCATGGCTTAATTTGCTGATATTAAATATCTATTTCACAAATGACAAAGGATACTTTACAACAATGTACTGTCACAGCTAGGATTTTATTCGTATATAGACCAGTTGCAAGTACATGTACAAAAATGTACATGTACCACTCTCTCTGACTACAGGTACTAGTGGAACAGTGGCTGTTTCCATTTCTGGAATACCTGGTCTACCCTAGTTTTCGTGAGGTTCATTTAGATGTAAAATCTTAAAGTACTAAAACTAACCGCCTTCTCAATACAGCTAGGGGAAACTATGAATACAAATCAAAAGTTATCGAGTTACAAGTACATTGTACAAACTTTATAGGAATTCAGAGAATTTAAATAATTGAGAAACTGACCACAAAATGTTACTTTCATCCCAGTATGTCCTCTATCAAAATTCACAAACAATGACCATTAATTAGGAGAGGCACCATATAAATACACAATCTGCTGCAGGATATTTGTGGTTTTACACATTAATGTACGATAAATTACAAGAAATGTGTATCCAGGTTTGTTTACATGAATGAAGTGTATTAGGTCGATGTTTTACGTTTAGCTCCACATTTTGTATTTCGGTGCCTTTTATAGCTTCCGTTATGGTATGGTCTCTGTGGGACCTGTAGAAGTTTAAATTCGACTGTTTTTTGGTGGGTGGCTGTCTCATGGACAATCATGCCATATCTAATATTTTTATATATCTACCCTACATATTAATTTAGTCTCCCTCTTGAAGGGCCAGCCCATTAGCACCTTGTGACTTTTTGTGTATATAATAAGCCACAGTGTATATATTGTGTATGTACAACTAAGTTTAAATGAATGTAGGTTAAGGGCCAATTTCATCTGCGGCTTTCTGCCCATTTCTAAATAAATGTATAAAGATTAACAACAAAATAAACAAACAAAACTAAATAAGTTGAAAAAATATTGCATAAAAAACCACATTTTATCTAACATTGGGTAGATGCTCTGATGGTGATCCAGAGGTCCAGTTATCATATAGTGTTTTGCATAAATTTTCTGCATTTGTTTAAATTTTAAAGAACTGAAAATACAGAAAAGCTTTGATACATAGTGCACATGCATACAGTTGCTACTGGGTTGGACACTCTCCTCAATTTGTAAAAATACCAGAACATCCAGTTCTATGTTTGGATCACTGACTTCCTATGTTTTGGTTCCAACCCTACTGATGAGAGGTTTAATACTCTTTGAAATTTGCATATTAAGCATATAAAAATTGACAATATCTATTCAACGTTTATACAACTTAGTATTGGGTCTTCCTCGGAAGACGTGTCGCCTGCTTGCTCTTTGGCATTGCAGCAAAGAAAAAGGAGATATTGAAAATACGAGGAATAATA
>JAULBM010070552.1:0-10084 GCA_032357055.1 Geukensia granosissima | reverse complement strand
TAACAGAGTCCTGGAAAATCAGATCAAGATTCATTCCTACTTCTTAACTCAACGACGCCGTGAATCATTCCCATTACCTACTTCACCGACTCCTAAAAGATTATATTGAGATTCATTCCTACTACTTATCTCACCGACACCTGTAAAATTAGATTGAGATTCATTCCTACTACTAACCTAACAGAGTCCTGGAAAATAAATTCGACATTCATTCCTACTAATTACCTCACCTACCCCCTGAAAATAAGATCGAGATTATTTCCTACATTTTACCTCACCTTAATCTGGAAAATAAGGTCGAGATTCATTCCTACCACTTACCTAACCGACTCCCTGATGTAGATTGAGATTCATTCCTACCACTTACCTAACCGACTCCCAGATTTAGATTGATATTCATTCTTGCTACTTACCTAACCGACTCCCTGATTTAGATTGAGATTCATTCCTACCACTTACCTAACCGACTCCCTGATTTAGATTGAGGTTCACTCCTACCACTTACCTAACCGACTCCCTGATTTAGATTGATATTCATTCCTGCTACTTACCTAACCGACTCCCTGATTTAGATCGAGATTCATTCCTACCACTTACCTAACCGACTCCCTGATTTAGATTGAGATTCATTCCTACTACCTACCTCACCTACTCCCTGATTTAGATTGAGATTCATTCCTACTACTTACATTTTACCTCCCCGACTCCCTGAATTAGATTGAGATTCATTCTTACTATTTACCTCCCCGACTCCCTGATTAAGTTTGAGATTCATTCCTACTACCTACCTCCCCGACTCCCTGATTTAGATCGAGTTTCATTTTTTCTTCTTACCTCCTCTACTCCTGGAAGATTTGATCGAGACTCATTCCTCATGTCAAAGTCCTCAAGTAGATAAGCAGAATCCCGGATGTACAGACCATCCACATCTTCCGTTACTATCCAGTATCTCATAATATCCTAAAATTGTTACAATAATCTTGTAATATACTTAATATACATTGTATATTATATTTACATTTAGTCAATTTAATTGAGATTAACAACGACTAAAACCCTAAAACACTGTCATATGAAGTCTTTCTCTAATTTTAAATGCCAATGGTTTTAAATTTGACAAATGACATGTCCAAGGTTTTTGGCTATATCTGAATACACACGAAACATTTTCGATAAATATGAAGATCTCACTCTAGGATTGAGGCAACGGATGAATCTAAAACCCCCATTAAACTGACCATTAAAACATCACTAAAATGATCTTTTAAATCCATTAAACTGACCCTTAAAACATCCCTAAAATTACCTTTTCAACCTCTGCTAACCGATCCTCAAAACATCACTAAAATGACCTTTTAAACCTCACTAAACTTACCATTAAACATCACTAAAATGACCTTTTAAACCTCAGTAAACTGACATATATTGTTGTTTTAAATAGTTCAATTTCGAAAGATAAGGAACGTTTCATATTTTTTAATATCTTCATTTTCGAAATTTAACACACGTTTCATGGTTATACTTTAAGCAATGTTCCCAATTACTTAAGTGGTCTTTACACTGACCATAAGTTCATTCATAACAATGTTGCTCCTCAAGTTCAAGTCTGGCTGAGACGGTCTGAACTGGTGTAAGTAATACTGGTTCCTGTTCGTATCCATCTCCCAGGAGGAATTCCCGTATAATGAATTCTAAAAGTACGTAAAAGAACATGAAGAAACAAAAAAAGTCAAAGGAAATCGGTTAAATTACTTGTTTGATACAGTCAAACCTGCATTTAAATGTCACCAAAGGGACGATGTAAAATTGGCTGCTAAAGACAGGTGGCTGCTTATTCAAGGTTCTATTTGACTGAAATATTCAGCCAAGGTAAATAGAAATGTGGCTGTTAAAATCAGGTTATTGCTTCATCAAGGTGGCCACATCAGCAGGTTTGACTGTATTGAGATATTTTTGTTGTCAATAAACCCATTGTTAAATTGTACAAACCGGAGTCTGGTGTAGAATCCGACAGATCCGAAGTGCATAGACAAACAAATAAAAGCCCAATGTTACAGTACATATGAATACAATAACAACTTTTCATGGGTATCCGGGAACAAAGGACTATGGTAGTATTCTCCTGTATTTTTTTCTTAAAAAGTACAAAACTTGACATTCAAATCATTTTCATGTACAAATATTCCTGTCTATGAGGACAGGAGCGAATATAACTGAGTGTTCTTTAGTATCTTTGCTCGCTTTCTATAGGTTGTACATATCCTCAGGAGTCTATGCTATTTCAACTGGATTCCAAGATCAACAAAAGTTGACCGCGTATATTTTACCATAGCCGAACTCTTGAGTAATGCCAATGTCAAATTATTTCGTGCCATTTCTTTAGGGTCACTCGAGCTACACCAGAAAGTTCGACCAAGGCCGAAGTTAACTGGCGAGTTCCAATTCCAGTTCCAGTCACATTTAGCAGTAACCTCGCTCTAAAATTTATACTTTAGACAGTCTAATACTGATAGCATCTTTGATGGTTTAATTCAATTTATATACAAAGTATAAATCGATAGTTTTGCGGAGTTCTTACATACATAATTTTCTAACACGCATCATGTTCATATACATTTTTCCCTTTAATCTTAAAGACTAAAGATTTGAAATTCAATAAAGAAAGTGATAATAATATTACCCAGTTTGTTGTCTCCCCTGACCAGACATAATAGTTCCGGTACATATTGTTACTGTCGGCGGAACTTCTACTCTTGACAAACCATGGGTGCTTGTCACTGGTGTGGTTCGGTATGAAGTCCAGCACAATATGCATTCCTGAAAAATATTTTTCTTAATTCTATCGCAAACATTAAATTATGTAAATCAGATTTCATTAACATGGGAGTTCAGATAAAATCGTCAACACAAGTGTTGTTAATTTTACTTGGATAAAAAATTACAGATTTACTTATGCTATAGAATTATGGGATATTCAATGATACTGCACACGTGTTTAAGGAAGTAACCTCTTATCAACAGCATTAAAATTATAAAATAAAAAGACCAAGACCCAAAACGTGGTAAGAAAATAACTCAATTTCACAACAAACCGAAAAAGACAGCCAAAGAATAAGTCAGATTTTTAGAATTTAATTTTTAGCAACGAGAATTTTTGCAAAACATTATGTTGTAAAATGAATGTCAGACAAGTCTGACGACCATGCTTGTGAATACCCTCTGGGAACTCAGGTCCATCAGCAGTTTGATCTACCCAGTGGTCTCGAAATACAGCTTTATTAATGTTGCACAAATATGGAGAATTTGATTATGTACATGTGTCAGGAGAAATATCTCATCAGCAACATTTGTATATTAGATTTTTTAAAATTGTATGATTTGGTCACGGTGGATTATGTTTCCCATTTTAGGTTTCAAATCATTTTTGGTGGTCGCATTTACACTTAATCACACGCCAAGTTACGTTTGTTCTAAACCATCATCCAATGAAAACAAATTAAGAAAACAAATATATACCTTTGTCGTGTACTGCCTTTATCAAGTCTTTGAGGTCTTGTAGACTACCATACCGGGGGTGGACCTGTTTGTGGTCAGTGATGCTAGAATCCATCTCACTGGCATCAGTTTGAAATACAGGACTCAGTGATATAGTCTTAACTCCCAGATCACTCAAATAATCCAATTTGGTTTGTATACCTTTGTAGTAAAATTTGTTTTGTTACAACTTCCCAGAAATTTGAAGTTCCGCATTTTTAAAAAGCTCAGATTTAATTTAATACGTCTTGTTTTTCTCCGTCTTTCACAATCTGAACTCAATCGAAAAACGCAGTAATTTAGTCAAAAGACCCCATAATTTTACGATAAATTAGCCCAAATCAAAACAACTAAAGAAATTCAAAACCTTTCATTGCTAAACATACAAGTTCACGTGCAATATATATAAATATATATCTGTATATGTAGACTTGTACTTATTCAGGATTGACAAAAGGACAAACACAGGAGCTTCAAGCATGTATTTATACACAGTTATATAAAAAGTCCATTTCTGATTTAGATTGATAATTAATTCAATGAAATATGTTAGTCCTATGACTTTGAATAATCCGGATTTAAAAACATTTTTTATTTATCTAATTATTTTGTGGTGTGTGTAAATTTACTGATGGGAGAACTCATTTCTTTGAATCTTTCTACATGATACAACTACATGTATCTAAATTCCCATAAATCTTGGTAAATAGGCAAGTTTTTATAAGTATCAGATTATTGAGTTATGCATTTTTTATTAAGTGAAGGTTGACGAAACTAGATTACAATTAAAAATTGAATGTTTTGTATTTGAATCGTTGCAGGGTAATATAAAATATTCAATGAGATTTCAAAGCTAGCACACATATTTCTATCCATTCATTATTATATAAATGGAAATATCGTTACCTTTTAGGTCACCGTTTCCGTCGCCGTCACTGTCGTAAAAACTTCTGACGTAGATGCGATACATAACGTCATTTTGCCACCAAGATCTAGCGTCCTTATCTTTACACTTAGGATATGCAAATATCAGGGCCACAACAGTTATGATCAGGGCCAACCAACCAATCAGAATGATTCCCACGCAGATCATTCGTAATTTTACCCAGAATGGCTTGGACGAGTGACGTAGAAGTTCTTCCTTTCCCATTCCACGGAAAGGTGTCCCATTCGACTGCTGTTCCGTCGCCATTTTAAAACTGACATCATCAGGATTTCTAAAAGACATATACATGATACATGTCAAAACTGTAACACACTTTTGTCAGGGGCGGATTCAGGAGGCGCACCCCTAACGTAAAATCCTGGATCCTCGGCAATAAATTGATTTTGTGTTGAAAGTAAATGGGGAGAAAAACCTTGTCTGTGATGTTTGGTACATGTGACCTACGTTCAATATTGACGTTATGATATTGATATTACTATGAATGTCCCACATCTCGCTCTAATAAACAGGTGAATCGCTAAAATCAATACATATTATCTTATCTAAGTTACAAAGTATTTTAACCTTTAAGCTATAACTAGGTTACAGCTAGCCTGGCGAGCTCCACATTATTTATAACTAGGTTACAGCTAGCCTGGCGGTCTCCACATTATTTAAAACGACTATGCAGGTGAAATTGTTTATTATTTTAAAAATATTTTCGAGGCTCATGCATGCACAATGAACAAATGTGGACGGGACGCTCTACTATCGTACGGTTAATTTTTGACCAACATTTACCTAAAGTGACTCTAGTTTAATTTATATTTTTCAGGAGAAATACCTGAAATGGATGTGATTCTTCATCAATTCATTTATCTTTGGTATTAGGTCATCTTGCCCTACATTGCATGTGCTTTAGGGTCTTTACCTTTTATGTTCAAACATTTGTCAGCCCTATTTCTGCAGAAATATACATGATATGACTATGAAACTGTATCTTTAGCATAGATATTAACAAGAGCAGCAGTATTTCGCCACAGTGACCTATATATTAAGCTAAAGCAAACGGAACACGGTCGTGCATTTCCGTCATCCTTCGGAAATAATCACTTTAAATTTTTTTTAATAGTAACTTATTTATTTAAAGAGTGTAACCCAATTAGAACAAATCTAATATTCATTGAGGTCCTCTAAAAATTATCGGATTTTATGACGGAAATGGCCGATGATTTTAGGTTGGCAACTCTGGGTTGCGTTTTTTTTCCCACTCAAAATCAGTATCCTTTTTCATTAAAATGTTTCAAAAATCCCAAACATGTTTCATTGATTTAATAAACACCGTGTTTCAGAATCTATGATTTCATATATGGCTTATATAATTCCAAATTGAATCATTTTTCTATTATGTAGCACATGATTCGAAATCATGTTTTTGTTAAATTTTTAAGAAACGACAGACCATTAACATGATCTGAAATCATGTTTCAGATTCAAGGAAAAGAAACATAGCCCTGCAGTCACATTCGGCGTCTAGCACATTTTCTCAAGAATTACTTAAGACATGGATATGCATTAAACATTGGTATTTAAATCACAATTAAATCAATTCGGTCCCCTTAACCGACATATTTAAGAAATAGAATATGGAATACATGACAAAAAGGCAAAATCCACTTCTTCCCCGGATTGTGCACTGCAGACTTTCTCGTTAAGCTGTATACTTAGTTCACTAGATTTCCTTTGGGCACAAAAGTTCTAAAAAAGGTGCCCTGCATCTCTCAGTCTTATCAAAAAGATTGTCGACAAAATAAAAACAACTATGGATGTCTGAATTCTACTAAGCACGAAGCGCCCCTCTGGAAATATTTCCTCAATGTTGTACATAAAGACACGTGTATATTTTATAAAGAATATGAGAAGACACATGTAGGTACAGTAATGAATGTAGGCGATGATGAGGAAATCGATAACACATGTCTGCGGGAAGACAAATGTACATACTGTTAAGAACGTGTGGGAAGACACATGTAGGTACTGTTAAGGATGTTAAAAACACGTGGGACACATGAATGTATTTGGGGAGATATGCACACATGTAGGTTATAATCCGTATATGGGAATAAACACGTAGATTCTATTAGTCATGCGGGAAGACATATGAATGTTAAGTATGTGGGTAGACACGTGCAGGTAGTGTTACGGATTAGGAAAGACAAATGTCTAGGCACTATTTAGGATGCGAGAGGAAACGTATATGCACTGTTATGGATGTCAAAAGACGCGTTGGCGTAATGAAAAGTATGTGATTAGACACATATATGTTTAAAAGAAAGAATATGGAAAACATGCCAGAAAAACACAATCCACATCTTATCTCTGTTGTGCAGTGCATTATTTCTCGTTAAGCTGTTGCTTTAGTTTATTAGATTTCTGTGGGGCGAAAAAAGGGTTTTTTTTAAGTGGCATTTCTCTCTCTTTGTCAAACAGATGTAAATGCCTTAATTTTACTGCATACGCAGCGCTTTTCTGGATTTACTGTATATGATGTGGGAAGACACATGTATGCAGTGATGTTAGTGATGTGGGAGGACACGCATAGGTACTGATGTGGGAAGACGCGTGGACGTACTGTTAATGATGTGGGAAGACACGCGTAGGTACTGATGTGGGAAGACGCGTGGACGTACTGTTAATGATGTGGGAAGACGCGTGGATGTACTGTTAATGATGTGGGAAAACACGCATAGGTACTGATGTGGGAAGACGCGTGGACGCACTGTTAATGATGTGGGAAGACATTATACAAAACAACTTACGTATATCTGACTTCACTCTGTTTAGGTTTATCACTGTCTAAACTGGTACTACTAACAAGGTACACTCCTGATGATTTACTCATTTTTAGCTGAAACCAGAACATAGCAGAATATACATTTTATCTGAAGGGGGATTTAATCTTAATACATTGGAGGGACGGAACAATGAGTTTTGAATTGGAAACGTGACAAGTAAGAAAAAAACATAATATCAATTTCACAAAAGGCAATTTACGGTTCCTGTTATCGTTGGTCTGTTTCTATAACAATTGTGACCGACTTTGATTTATACGGTTCGTGTTACTCAAGTCAGATTTCTGTGTAATATTTATAGGGTTTGTGTTACTCAAGTCAGTTTTCTGTGTAATATTTATAGGGTTCGTGTTACTCAAGTAAGTTTTCTGTTTAATATTTATAGGGTTCGTGTTACTCAAGTCAGTTTTCTTTGTAATATTTATAGGGTTCGTGTTACTCAAGTCAGTTTTCTGTGTAATATTTATAGGGTTCGTGTTACTCAAGTCAGTTTTCTGTGTAATGTCTATAGGGTTCATGTAACTCAAGTCAGTTTTCTGTGTAATCTGTTTCTATAACAATTGTGACCGACTTTGATTTATAGGGTTCGTGTTACTCAAGTCAGTTTTCTGTGTAATATTTATAGGGTTCCATTTACTCAAGTCAGTTTTCTGTGTAATATTTATAGGGTTCGTGTTACTCAAGTCAGTTTTCTGTGTAATATTTATAGCTTTCGTGTTATTCAAGTCCGTTTTCTGTGTAATATTTATAGGGTTCGTGTTACTCAAGTCAGTTTTCTGTGTAATATTTATAGGGTTCATGTTACTCAAGCCAGTTTTCTGTGTAATATTTATAGGGTTCGTGTTACTCAAGTCAGTTTCTCTGTGTAATATTTATAGGGTTCGTGTTACTAAAGCCAGTTTTCTGTGTAATATTTGTACGGTTTGTGTTAGTCCAGCCAGTTTTCTGTGTAATGTTTATAGGGTTCGTGTTACTCAAGCCAGTTTTCTGTGTAATATCTATAGGGTTCGTGTTACTCAAGCCAGTTTTCTGTGTAATGTTTATAGGGTTCGGTTTACTCAAGTCAGTTTTCTGTGAAATGTTTTGATTTATAGGGTTCGTGCTACTCAAGTCAGTTTTCTGTGTAATGTTATGGGTACTATGTTTGTCTTTCGTTTCGTTTCGTTTCGTTCGATGGTCTTGTCTGTCTTCTGACGATTTCTGTCCGTCCTTTGGAATCATTTTCCTAACGTTAAAAGAAAATCATATGAATTTTCTGTTTAAGGGACGCGAACGCTTGCATGGTTAACCACTCGACATTTTCCTAATCCAAACATGACAATGAATAGGAGAAAAACAACTGTAGATTTAACTTATATATGGATATATAAATGGTTGATGTGCAGCTTAAATTGAAATCGTGATTTGAAATAAGAAATGGCTTACCTTAAAACTGGATATAACGGTAATATAGGTTAAGAAGGAGACAGGTAAATTGAAAAGTTATTGACCTGGATTAGTCTAAATTTATTTCACCTGGGTAGTTTACATAGACCATTTTATATTATATAGAAGGTATTTATGATAAAGAAATAAATAACTGGGAACAAGTTTTTCTATATAATTAAATATTACAAACTAAATAGTGATTATTTAGATTGTTGTGGGACCTTTGTGTCACACCTGTATCCAAAGTTTGTGTCACACCTATAACCAAAGTTAAAGTTATCTGTAGGATCTTGTCATCTATGTAATGCAAATACACAGAAGATCGACAGGTAAAAATGTCACTGTTCAAGTGGGGTTCCAATGGGATAATACTTCTGTTACCGTTCGATGATATCTCGTGTTGAGAGGCTTGATGTTTTATCATTAGGAATCTCACCCTGACCTTTCCTTCAGAAACTGGGGGCATTCATTAGCTATGTATCTTCTTTTTGCGTGTATTTTTAAGTATATTTATTGTAATTACGGTACATTCTAGTCGGATTGGGAGACTTTCTGTTTGATTTTTGTAGTTCGTCTGTTACTGCTTTTGTTTTCTTGGATTTTTCCCCTTCACGACTCGTTGAAGTAGGTTTGGGTTCCCACTAAACTTGTTTAATCCCCCCACATGTCTCGTTGAAGGAGATTTGGGTTCCCACTAAACTTGTTTAATCCCCCACATGTCTCATGTGCCTGTCCCAAGTAAGGAATTGTGGTCATATGTTTATCTTTGTGTTAATTGTTCTATTTAGTGTACATTTCTGATAATATTCAGGTAAGAGCATTAGTATTTTACGTATACACTAATTTTTTGGGGGGCAATTTAGAGTTTTTCACAAGAAGAGGTATTCCATCCTTGTTGTAGACCTTGTGTAGACCTCTAGATTTGTAAATTTTTTTGTTTTTCTCGTGGTTGGAGTGCAGTCTTTCTGACATTTACCTCATATCTTTTATTTTTCATAAATAGGAATCCGAATGAATAAAGGACTATAAACAATAAAGGATAAGAAATAACTGCCAGAAAGGCGGCAACACAATCCTTATCTAGATTTCAACAAATTTTTCTGCGCTTAGAGCATTTTGATAGCAAAAATTATTTCCTAAAACATATTTTTTTATCTGAATGATTTATTTACTCTTACACGAACGATCCTTTTTCCTGCTTTCTTTTTAAAATATCAATATTAAACAATTATTTAACAAAAACATTCCAAGTAATTTATTTGTTCGCCTCTACGAAGTAGAGGGGGACTATTGGAGTACCCTCGGCGTCCATGTCCGCGTGCGCGTCAGCGTCCGCGTCCACAGC
>JAULBM010070541.1:0-10084 GCA_032357055.1 Geukensia granosissima | reverse complement strand
ACCATTACTTTTCCAGCAACTATGCACAATCTTAACTTCTACAACTTAAAATTGACAAACATGCCTTGTGTAATTACGTATCACACCACTAAGTGAAAACCGGTTTTTACACAACACAATATAATCGATTGATGACGTACAGCATGTCAAATTGAAGTTTATGTTAACAAATATATGGTCGCAAAACCACATGTTCTAAATATAAATTTTAAAAAAGATATTTACAACATAAATAAGGTGGCGCTTATTTTTTGTCGGAATGTATATAATATGAATACCATTTTTCTTAAATCTTCAATATACAAAATCAGCAATGTTAAATAAATATGGAAAATTTAGGTGTGCTTTATGTACATTTCAAGGAGTATCTTTCATCAGTAGCATTAGAACCGAAACATAGGAAGTCAATAATCCCAATTAAAGCAAAAGAAACACTCAAATCCAAACAAATCGAAATGGTTAGCCAAAACCGACGACAGGGACAACTTCTAAATGCCTTACTTTTCGAGGCCTTTCCGTATTTTGATTGTTTTAGAATTTTAGCAAATCCAGAAAATTACTGTTAAACATTGTTTAACATTGATAAATTTCATGTCAGTCAAGTCTGACAACTGGGCTGGTGAATATCCTTGGAGACCAATGTTCCACCAGCAGAGGTATCGACCCAGTAGTTTCAAAATACAAAATATGGAAAATTTAGGTATGATATATGTACATTTCAAGGAATAAGATCATGAGTTTGGTAATAAGTCAATGATACTTCCAGATATTATGAATAAGGGTATTTTCCCTCATCTATGCTGTAAATTTGATCTTGACATCTGAACGTTTGTGATGTGCACAAATTAGGATATAAATTGTGCATTTTTAATTAATTTGGCACTTATAGAAACCTAGTTAAATTTCGCGTTAGAAGAGGTTTTCAAATGCTTCTCTTAATAAAATAAAAGGATATATGTTGTTTATTATCGTCTAAAGTCTTATCTCGATCATGTCTAACATCTAAAACTAACATAACATCAATGAAGAAGATTCGACAGTTAAACAGTACTTTCTGTGTTATAAATCATCGAAATCGAGTTGAAAAAAAAAACAAAATACAATTTCAATCATCCTCTTTCGGACCTTAATACATCAAGTTAATGGATTGATATTTGAAACATTATATACATTTTTGGTGTAAACAGACAACTTCAGATGTTAAATTTATTTGTTTGTTTGTTTGTTTGTTTGGAGTTTAACGCCACTTTCAACAATATTTCAGTCATATCTCGGCGGTAAGTTTTTACTGGTGGAGGAAGTCGGAGTACCCGGAGAGAACCACTGACCTTGGGCAGGTAACTGACACGCCTTATCACGTGCGATTGGAATTGAACTCAACCCGTTTTTGTATGGTTCAAAGTTAGGCGAGAACTTACGCCGTATAGGTGAAAGGTTGCAGTGAAATGTCATATTTAAATTCTACCAAATGATTTCACATTTTGACAATTGTTTCAATTTCAAAAATTAACATCAGCTACTGCAAGGTAAGAGGGCTAAATAAAAAATATGCACAATTATATCAATGAATTTTTACGTATATTTCGCTAGACATCACGTAATGATTGTATGCCTATACTTATCACATTTATCTCCTAAAGCCAAACTGATCTTTCAGCAAAAATTAATTAGAAATGTTTGCAAGTTAATGTTTGACCTGACTAAGAATATAACTTTAAGATTACCAGCTGACACTTTACGACCTATCTTCAATAAACGTTTATTTGTATCAGCTTTGGCTATTTAACTTATAACCAGGGGTTGTATGGAACAGATGTTACCTGAGGACGCCCGGCTTACTTATTCGAATAGAATTATCAGAAGTCGTTACCTAAGGACACCTAACTTATTTGAATAAAATTATCAGGAGGTGTTTGAAACTGACGTTATCCGAGGACAAATTATTAAAGTATGTATCTCTCACAACTCTGCAGTTAAAACAGAATTAAAGATTAGAAATAGGACGTTTCAATCTCACTAGCTTTTAATGTACATTTGATATTGATTATATTCCTACATGCTGTCAGTTATCTTGTGCCAATATAATTTGCAAAAAATGTATAAAATATAACCTTAGATTTATTAGGCTATCAATTTTTGTGCTGTATTCTTTTTTTGTCTTTAAATGTTATGTTTATCCGTAAAATCGCATTTTATATTTCAATCGAAATTACATTTTAGACATTGGACATGTTTTTCAATCGTCTAAACGTAGCAAATATTCCTTTCTCGCATACAGGATTTTTTTGGCAAATCACAAGTGGAGTTTACTCAATTCTTTGAAATCGCTTTTATCTAGATAATTGACGTGAGTTTTTTTTTTTTTTTTTGGGGGGGGGGATAAATCAAATCTTTTTATTATCTTGGGTTTTCCTTTTATCGTTTAAATTTTAAACCCCTGAAATGTGAGAGGTTACAAAACGTATCGCACTAGTAAAGGTCCTTGTCGTTGGATTTGGCTTCCTTTTGTTTGGTTCTGCTGCTGCCAATCAGATGTTACGCCTTCAAATAAAAATACTGCAAAGACAAATGCATCATATAACGCAACAATGGTTAACTTAAATTTAAAGTATATTGTACAAATAGTTATTAACTTGGGACAAGGCCTTTACTTCATTGCAAAAAACTTTACGAAGAAACTAGATGGGAAAATTGGCATCAATACGTAAAAATCATAAACTCGTTCTATTTTACAAAATGTTGAACAACAGAATACCCAAATACCTGACAAATATTGTCCCTTTTTCAGTAACACAGCTCCACAATCATAATACAAGACATGCCAACGATAATATTAATATTTTCACCCGTACACATTTTAATGCTGAATATTTACTGCCTTCTACAGTAACACTACAGAACAAAATAGACCTCAATATTAGATCATGTAATTTGATGGCTATCTTTAAGCGACTTATTCGAAATCAAAATGATAAAGTTCCATTTTACTTTTACGTGGGCAATAGGTTAGGCCAAATATGACATTCTCGTCTAAGAATGAATTGTTTTTTGTTGAAAAGAATTTAAAGATACCAAAGGGACAGACATAATTCGTTAAGTGAAATCAGTAGACAGACAAAACAATGACCAACAAAACGAAAGACAAACATAGAACACACAACAAAACACTGAAAACTAATGCTGAAATAACACGAACCCTATGAAAGCCAGGGTGAGTTCAGGTGCTTTATAAGGGTAAGCAACTCCTTCTCCAATAGTGACACCCACCGTGTTACTCAGTAGACAAAGCCGGTGTATAGTCACAATCGATGTTAGTCACAGTCGGTATAGGAACGTATTTGTAGTCACGACAGTAGAAAGATATCCATTTGTGAAATGGATATTTCGTACCGGTCAACCATATTATCGTGGCGACCAAAAAACTTCGGAGTGATGATTGTTATTTTTCCAGGGGAACTCTTGGCTCAGTATCTTACTTGTCAGTTGTAACCTTCCATCAATTAGATCCTGATAGGAAGCACAAGCATTGAAGTAACGTATCAACTGAGAAATAAACACGCCGTATGCAAGTGCGACAGGATTGTTGCTAGACATGAACAGAAAGTTAACAATGGGGAAAATAAAGAGATCTCTCTTGTCGTAAAGTTTTGTTCTTAACACGTCCTTACTGCAAATTTATAGGTGTAAGTCTAGGTATAAAGCAGACCTTTCTGTTTCTGTAGTATCTTTGATTTCATGTTAAATAGAAAAAATGTGGTCAATATAGTCATAAAATTGAAAGGACATCATCTATATAGAGGAACATAAACCAAAAGATCGAGCCAACTTTTTCTCTTTTCTCTGCAGAAACCTCTAGATGAAGTTAGCTTCATACGAATAAAGAATTACATCGGCAATAAGGGGCGCACAGTTGGTCCCATTGGACATTTGTTGAAACACATGTCAGCCAAACATTACAAAAAAGTTGTCAATCAAGAAAGTACCATCTTCAGAGTACTTTTTGTTTGAATCAGAGTAGGTAATACCAAATACGGTTTATCCCTCCCTAGAACCAAATATTTGTTTCCGCATTTGCCATCTTTAAAAACAAAACATAGCTGAATTAAACACACAATTTTTCTTTGAGTTTGGAATGTGGAATAGTATTACGGGTGAAAAAATTAAAATGTTTTGATGCTATTGCAGGAGAAAGGGACCTTGATTTGAGGCATTCTTACAGATTTTTGGAATTTTTAGAATCCACATTTGATTCACGCCACCTCCGGAAAGGCTTGTTTCATAGTAACTCAGGGGCCGGTTTTTTAATGCTGATAGAATAACTGTCAGTGACTTGGAAAGAAGTTTTGTGGAGCATATTGGCAAACCCTGCAATGTAACGTTACTTAGTAAAGAATCTTTGGAATCCAGTAAAATGAAGGAAAATAAAGTTTTTCCTATTAAGATTAAATTCCAAAAGAAGACAGACTGACCGATGAATGTCAAGAATTTCGTCTATGGAAGTGTCGTAGGTGTATATGTTGAGTTGCAAAATGAACTTTCCATTCCTAATTATTTCATTAAGCAGTCAATGTAGTGTGATTTACAAACGAAAAGAATTTTGCTAGGGGTTTTATAAACAGGGACGACAACATATGTGTCGTGCTGTTCATAGAGAGGTTTGGCAACACTCGCATATGCATGTATTCATAGATGTTTTTTTAAATTGTGAATTCGTATTTGTATCAACGACCTAAAAGTCTTTATCCATTCGTAAATGGTATTTAGTTCCTCACCTTGGCGCTTCGCCCACTGTCTTGCATAAACCTCGACAGAATCCATAAGGATCTTGAATTCAACTTCCAATTTATGGATTGAGGCTCACGGAACTTTGGCCCATTTGCAAACACATTTCGTACAGATATGTTTTCGACAATGTTAAGGTCACCAGTAATCACGTGGTCGGCAGGTTATATTTAAATGGGGAACTTTTACAAGCGCAGTCCAGAGGTTTAGACTTGTAGTCGTCGATGCTGAGATTCTTCAACACATGTTGTATTTGAAAATCTTTGTGGCAATAAGTGATTGGTACAGACTGATTTTTAAAATAAGGTGAAATTTTAGATTTGGCTTTTTGATTGAGGATATTGCTTAAATATAGTGCGTCAAAAACTTTGTAAGCGAACAAAAGTTTAGGAAACGACCTTTTTTCTGGCTCGTCTTTCTTAAAACTAACTCGTTTTGAAAAGCCTGTGAGTGGCAATATCCAGGATGACTGTTGTAAGTCTGTACATACTTGAATTTGGATTTGTAACAGGTGTATCCAAATATGACTTATACAAAGAATGAAGTTTTGAAAAAGAGGATATAGTTTCGTGTGAATGTCATGCATACCTAGGTGTTTCTGTATAAATGGTAGAAGGTCAATTAGGGGTACGCCTTTAGGGGATGGAAGGCGTGTGACGTCGATGACCCTGGCTACGTCTGCGTCTAGATGCAAAGAAGACGTTCATCGCATTCACAGAAGAACACTGAGGGCTTGGCAAATTACCTATAGCATCAATTTTGTCATTGCTACCATACGGCGTTGCCGTTCCCAGTACTCTAATCAAGTAGTTTTCCTTTATTCTACGGATAGATTTTGATTGGTTGGGATTGTAAGTCCAATGGCAGACATTTTCAATGATACTCGTATGGAAAGTACAGAATGGCTAGGCAGGTTAAAAGTTGATGAACAATGTCATCAGAATTGTCAATTATGTCGTATCTATGTTTATTTCGTTTCACCGACAACAACCAATCCACAATTGCATTCTAATCCATAAACAAGAACCTTTCATTTGCAATTCAGATCATCGTAACTTCTTGTATGGTAATGTTTTTTGGTTACTATGTTGGTAAATTAGTCATCTGTTGTCAAAATATGAAGTTTTGCATCTTTTGTCATGACATTTAGAAATCCTACAGTGCTGTTCCGTTTTGTATTCTAAATATCATGAGGTATAACTGAACATGGATGGGTCTGTAAATCAAGTTGATGATCTGAATTAAGAAGTTATTAGTAGTAACATGGGTAGAAGTTGGATTGGGTAATTATGGGACACCTGAATTTCCAGACGGCACCATGTCCCTGATGACGTCAGGTTCTGACCATTTTATAATGGACGACTTCCGAGCCACTATCCGTGCTGATCTTCTTAGTTTCATGCATAGTTATGCTTCTATGCGGTTGCTGACCTCGGGGGCACTTATTTTTCAGAAATCTTTTATATTACCCATTTGTTTTTGTGATGAAATCGAAACAAATACACACTTCTTATTGATGTGCCCGAAATACCGAACCGTTATAACTTCTTAACTTCTGGTTGACATTCCTTTTGAAATCAATACCAACCGTCTTAATTTTGATTCAAATAATATAAGTGATGACCAAAATAAATTAATCTTTAAATCCACTCAGTTGTTTACTAGTATTTGAATAGTAAGAGATATACAGGACTGCACTATGTTACTACAGCAGATTACCCCCGGCATAGAATGTCCTTTTCCGTTCCACTCTTTCTGTTTTCTTCTTTTCATTTTCTTTCTTTTCTATATATTATATATACTTTATATACATGTACCTATTGTATTATGTTAGTATACGTGCATGCAGTATTGTGTAAAAGATTCTTTAGATATTTATCTAGGAAACGAATTTATAAAAGCTAGTAGCTTGTTTACCATGTTAAACCTTGTTAACCATGAGTTCTCCATTGGTTTTTATACTGTTTGCATTTTTCAATCTGTTACTTCTCTGAAGTAGGTTGTCATTTTCATCTTTTGGTCCTGATTTTATTTTCCGTCGGATTTGCAGATTTTTTAACCCTTGGATTACTTGAACTCTTTTAACAATACAAAACTACGTTCTCTCGTTGGAAACTTTTTTAAAAGTCCCATATGTGTAACAAAATAAGTAGAGATACAAAGTTGTTTGAAATATAGCATTTTAGATTTTTTAATTAAACTAAGGATGATAATCTAACATAAGGAAAACCAAGATTCGGCATGTTTATTATATATACAAAGCTTATCTTGTCTTATCACCAATTATCACATACCATCTTAATTGACAAACGATACAGCCATCTGTCGATCAGAACTAACATGTTTAAGATTCATAAAAATAACAAATTTCTGCCAAACACATCACGTAATGGTACCCAAACAAACAAACATACCTAACCTGCCAGATGATAGATTAATTTGTTCACCTACAGCAAGTCTTTTACCTTCGGTGATAAACAGAGGGAGAGAAGGAGAGAGACAAAAACAATAACGACAACCCACTTCTGACAGGTACGTGTCCAGCTAATAGAATGATTAGGTACACCAACTTGATAATTTTATTCCAATCATCATGGAATATTCTGTTAAGACTTTTTATAAGTTAAATTAATGTAGATTTCTATAACTGTGTTATGTCAATTTAGAAACTGTTGTGTCTATTTTATTGCTAATTTGAGTTTTCCCTTACAAGGCAAAATATAACGGCGCCATCAGAAAAAGCTACAGATACCCTTATCAAATGTCCAAATCCAAGTTCTTATTTTTACGGTTACAATAATAGAATCACCACAACAGTTTATTAAAAATTCATAAAAAATTGTTTTAAACGTCCAAATAGCATTTGCTAGAATATTAACATGTAACTAGATAAAATTTCAATGGAAACATAAAACTGATTGATACGATGGCAAAAAAACTAAAACAATTAATATTATGCAATACAAGCCCCATAAAAACCTAGGGAAAACGCAGATGCTTTGGAAGAAGGGTCAGCAGTTCTTGTTCCACTTATTGCACCCGTCATGTTACTCGTATTAAAAACCTGTAGTTTGGTTATTGATGATAGGTCACAAACGGTTAAAGGAAGATCGGAATAATGATTAAGACAATGGAAACATATCTATTTATCATTTGGGACAGTTAATATATTACTTTCAACTCATTTAAGAGGTAATGGCGTTATTACAGTCATGCGGAAATCATTGCCTGTAATATTACATCAAATATTAGAAATATACTTCATGTGCAAGTTCAGCTGAAATTTGGCTACATATAAATGGAGGAGGTTGTTAAAATAATCAATAAAGTGTTGTAAAGTTTTTCTTGAGTAGTGTATATTAACTATCTACTCTGTATCTATAGCTTATACAAATTTAACATATTCCTGACTTGGAACAGGGAAATTAAGCTTGTGTTGGGGTTATTCGTGATTGTGAGTACTAATCCACTTAACCTGGGACAGTTGTGTGACAAAACAACATAACAGTTAACTAAAAAAAACAACCGTATAAGATTTTTAAGTCGATAATAAAACAAAGACAATATGTGCCAACCTCTAAAAAGTACTCGCTGTTTCTGAAAGCTAGTTCAAATTCCAACAGAGTTGATGACAAACTCGGGTCTAAGACATCAAGCAAAACACGACAGACTCAATTTGGTGAACGAAATATCATTTATAGTCAAAGAAAACAAGGTATTGTGCAAATGCAAAAACATAATCGACATAGTGTAGGGCATAACATTGACAAAATACTGACTATAGTTTTGATGTTAAATGTTTAGCGGAGCCTATGTTGATAGCATAGACAAAAATATGTAAAGAGACGAAAATATGTAAAGATCTTAAAATATTTGTTAAGATGATCTTTATGTGTAAGTTTATTCAGTAACTAATCAGTCCCATTGGTTGAGTTTATATTTACGAGCTTTATTAACAACATTTTCATATAAATTTGTTTGTGATATTTCGTTTTCTATAAATTTTCTGCAGATTCAACCAAACTTAGCATAATTTTTTTCTCTTATCGTATAATTTAGTTTTGAGGTAACCTTGTTAAACAGAAACATTTTAATCCAGAAAAGGACAACTGTTGCTGTCCTGATTAGCTTATTTAAAAGTAAATTCTCTGGGAAAATTGTAGTGACGTATTTGGATAAGTGCGGGTTATAAACTGCAATTGCGTTAAGTATTATTAAAGGAGTATGTACGATAAGCCCACATTTGGTCTAAATTTTAGACTTTTTGACAAAACAATCAGTTGTTGTGAAAATGCTTTTAGTAGTGTCTTTAAAAAATTCATAGTATATATATACTTATAATATTGTTACTAATTCTACGAAAAAAACATGGCATATTTAATTATTTCAACAAGAATCTGACACTTTCTGCGAAAATTTTGGAAGTTTTTTGTTCAAAATAGATGAGCAAACAATAACATCATGCATTTATTTTAACTTAACATTTTTAGTTCAAAGCTCTTTTATTGCGCGAGGTTTGGTTCTGATGCGATCTATATCGAAATCGACAACATTGTGTTAAATTTTGCATTGAGTTATGAAATTTCTTTAATATTGCACATTTAAAGAAACTTCTATCTCCCTTGTTTACGTTGTGGAACCGGTTAAACTAAACACAACTTTCTGGATTTTCTTTTTGTAGACATTCTTCAATACAAACGAGGTAGAATTATAGATACTAGGCAAGTCGCCCGCTGCTGGATAGTGAAAAATTGTTGATAATAGCCCGTGCAAGGGGTTACGTTCGCCTTGGTTTAAAAGGTTGAAAATCAGGAGACAGATATTACAGGGAATTGTTTGTTGGAAAATAAAACTTTTGTAATTTCGAATTGCGAGAGGTTATTTCATTGTGGAGATTGTATATGAACTTTATTTGAAAGCGTGAAATTGTGACCATTACATAATATAATAAAAATAATGGTATTTTTACAAAAATCAGGGTCAGAATTTTTTTCTAATGTTGTCTGACTTAAAAATATGTCCGATGACGGAAACGATATGCCTTTATTTTCGTTTTTCTCCCAAATAAACCCAAACGAAATAATCATAAGCGAGGATTACAGATGTGACTATGCATTGTACCTATAAGACACAGAGGTAAAATTATTAATTCATACTGGATGGAAGAGACGCGACACACAAAATGAGGTCTTCTCATTTAAAAAGTATAAATTGAGGCCCCTCATGGGGGGGGTCCTAGTAATCACATAATCACCATTTTTTTGCCAATATAATCACATAATCATTAAATATTTGCCTTGGT
>JAULBM010070530.1:0-10085 GCA_032357055.1 Geukensia granosissima | reverse complement strand
AAATGACAGCCTAAATTATTATACTTCATGCAGAAATGTAGTTTTGTAATTGGATAAGAACCATTTGTACATTTGGTATAAGTATTGAATGCTCCACTCTTTTCTAGCAACATGAACTAATTTCACCCAAAGTCCATGGTGACTTAGCAACCTTTGATAACATATAAAATTAGCACACTCTAAATTATCAAACCCTAAATTAACACACGCTATGTCACCATCAATGAGATTTAACCACATAAAAAATATGAAGTTTGCAATTTTGAAATAGCCGACAATACTATCATAGACTTTACAAAATGTACTATGCAACTCTGTCAGACAAAAATATTCATGTTTTTACTGCAAGCTGTTAAAAGTCAAATTCCTCCTTATTGTTTAATTTACAAATTTCATCACATCCTCTGGCTGAGATTTTAACTTATTGTTACATTGTTGATTTTTGTTTACAATATAAAAATGGAATACATTGGATTATTCATTTTAAAACCAAACTTACACACAACTTATCATTACAAAAGATGCTGTCATAATATATCATTAAAAATACAAATTATAGTATTGTGTTTTTGTCATAAAAATATAAAAATTGTCTGAAAATGGTATGGTATTGTGAGTTATCATCATTTATAAAAGTGCTATTCATAAAGCATTCAGTATAATAAAAACATACTGCACTTGGTTTCATGTGTTGAGGTAGATTATCACACTCATCCAAGTGCAGTTAGTTTATAATATGACATTACATAATGCAGCTTCATAGAGTGCAAGAGCACTTTTTTATCCATCATTTTGTTTAATCAAGTTTACACCAGTCACACTTAATGAGCTAAAGTTTGTTCTCTGCAACACTTAAGATGGATGAATTATCGAAACTACAAATTAAATTCACCAGTTGAAGTCAAGTAGCGCTAAATATGAACATGTCATCATTAGTATGGAGATCAAATCAGAGGTTTCAAAAAAAAGGAAATTTCACTTTTCCCGCATCTAGCCAAATCGCCAAACACCGCTTGTATATTTTGTTGTTACATAATAAAATTAAAACATATGGAGAAATTGGCATGGAAAACATGTCACATCTCAAAAAGGAAGTTCAAAAAGAAATTCGAAGAAAGCAAAGGGGCAGACAGAAATCGTTAATTCAGAAGACAGACAAGACCATGGCCAACAAAATGAAATGAAAGACAAACATAGAACACAAAACACTACACTGAAAACTAAAGCTGGAATAACACGAACCCTACCAAAACCAGGGTGAGTTCAGGTGCTCCGGAAGAGTTAGCAAATCCTGCTCGCCTAGTAATGCAATCCGTAATTTTTTAAATCGCATCTGTATGTAAATTGAATGTGTGTCTATGATTTTAAAATAAATTTCATACCATTCCTTCCTCCTTCTCCTTCTTATTTAAAACATATACGATATTTCTTCAACTACTTATTCAAGATCTACGGATCAACAATTTTTAACAATCTCTGAAACAGAGAGTATATTACTTCCTTCGTCAGACATATGCACTATCATGTTGCGCCGTTGATTGCCCGAATTGCGAAGTGAAAATGGTTTTGACGTCAGGAAATTATTGCGTCACAATCAGGTGTCCAAGGTTTTGGCCACCATGAGAGGAAGCTTACAAAATTGCGTAACCGCCAATGGCGGAGTCGACTACTTGAGGTGTAACTCTAAGTAAGGAGACTCTACTTTCGGAGATTGGAGTTTTAACTACCTTTCATTCATTTTGAGCTCCATACTAGGTGAGGACCACCTGAAGCCATTCTACCAAAGTTTGAGTCCAGCTAATTAGGCTAGTTCTGACCGTCACTGACTGAAGTTAAATATGTCAAAAGCTTTATTGGCCTTTTAGGCAAAAAGACAATCTGATAAATTTTTGACTAAAAATAGTATCCAACTTCCTAAGAGGTTTCTAATATTGGCTCCACAGATTTGATACAAATCCGTGCAATCGTAAGGAGTCATACATTTATGAATTATCTTACATGTACATCATAGGTACTTTTTCTGTTTGTTTCGACGTTAGAAGTTTTTCCTTATGTTACGAATTGGAAAGACCTGATATCAAATATGAATTTGGAACTACTATTAGGTTTCGCTGAAAAAGAATAATCGTTGTTGATGTAAAGAACCAACACATCCGTGTTTGAAATCGGTCATACAGCAGATTTTTTCACAAACTCCCGGAGCAGTTCCAGTTCCAGTCCGTCGTACGGACTTACACTAATGGAGTGATGAACGCAGTTACGGAACGGAAACGATCACTGTCCGGAGTTTGATTTTTTCAGTCTACCATCTTTGTCCTAACAACATAATGGTGGAAATTGCGGTGTTCAGAATGTAAATTAAATGGAAAGAGCAATTACAAGACCAAGCAGTTTTTGCAGATAAACTATATCTTGTGTCTCTAATACAAATTGATTACCTAGTTTTTCTATCATACATGTAAAACTTTGTACAATTTTTATTAAAGTGCATATGCATTATAAAACAAACGATTTAAAATTTGGCAGGTTGGCAGTTTTACAGTGACAAACGCGTAGGTTTCAAAACGGAAGAAGGCAATTGTGTGGTTTGGTGTTAAATGTTTATAACAATGCCCCTTTCACATACACTCCACATATCTTCAAGTCTGCTCACGAAAAAAGACTTTCTTAAAATACTGGTAAGAAATATATTACTTTTTAGGACCAGAACATCTAACATTTGAAGAGTAGCACAGTCGATATCGGTTAATATTTTTCAGTGAACATTTCAAATGCAATGGTTCTCAGTAACCCTTGGATAACTATTATTTACAGATTGGGGTGGGCAACCATTTGAAATTTATGAAGGGAGACATAAAGGTCTTTGCAATAAAAAGGAGAAAGGATTCAAATTTAGGGGGCAGCTTAAATTTGTCACGGTAAAAAGCAGGATGGCAATATACAATGTTTCTTATAGTGTTGAATATTAAAAAAAATCTAGGAACAAGAGCGCAAAAAACTGGTAGAAGCGAACATGCTGTGGAAAGAGTAGTGTCCAAAGAAATCCACGTACTGGCCATGGTCCCTCGAAAAATGATTTCTTACTTTTTTAAAAGGGTGAAAAAAATACAGCGGTTCGGTTGATTTTTTTTTATGAATTTTATTTTCAACAATTCATAAATAATATGCGAGTATGCTTTGGGAATATATACTTCATTTAAATTTTAAAGGAATTTTAGAGTAAAATATAATAACATTTAGTAATACATTTAAACTTTAAAGTGTTTTATGTATCCCTGTATTAAAATTGGGCAAGTAAGGAACGCACTTTCATTTGCATCCAATTACAGGTCTACATTTTAATAAGAATACTTTTAATTTTGCGGTTAGCTGTTTCTAAGCTGCGAAGTCTGGTCCGGTAGTCTTGCAATCCGCTTACAATCATTGCTCACTACACAATCTGATCACATCGGCCATTTCCGTCATAAAATCCGGTAAAATTTCCGAAGAATGACGAAAATATACGAGTGTGTTCCGATTGGCTAACTACGGTCAAAAACAAAGATCTGAAAACGCTAGATTTTACTTTCTGTTCTGATGAACTTTTATGTCAGCCAATGACATTTCCGCCCAAGATGTTGGAAGCGTTTTGGCTCCTTTATACTTCAAAAGCGATCATCGGGCGAAAATCACTTTGTATTTCTTGCTCTACTTTTTTACATTTAATCTCAGCGAAAATTGCTCGACACCGTGCGGTCCTCTCGCGATATTCACCCGACAGTCGCGAGATGCCGCGCGATGAAGTATAAATAAAAGTATGTAGGGATTAAAAGTATAAACATCTTACGAAAAGTATAAGCACCCGCGATTTTCGCGCGACGTCTCGCGATGGTCGCGCGTCAGTCGCGCGACGAACGCTTTCACAGAATAAATGAGGCCTAAGTCATAAGACAAAATTCCGAGAATCCCGAAAAGGTAATAAGAACAGAAAGTAGGATGAATCTTGGTTTACCAAGATCTGATTTTAATCAGATTGGTCGTCTTGCTTCGGCCCAAAATATCATTTTTGGGACAAACCAAGCTCTCTAAAATTTATGTGAATTCAAATGAAAAACTTTAAATCACATAATACTTTGGAAACGTGGAAACATCGACGAACCCTCATAAGGGGTATATCCTATAAAAATAGGAGATGTGGCATGATTGTCCATGAGACAGCCACCCACCAAGTGAGAGTAGAATTATATCCTATGCTTTCTGATGAGTTTCTATCGTTAATGAATAACTTCAATTGTTTGAAGGAATGGCATGGGGAGGTTAGCATACAACAAGACATACATAAATATGTAATTAGAAAAATATATTAGTTTTTCTAATTTTAAAAAAATTCTGTTCAATGAAATAATGAATTGTAGTTTATAATTTTATGAAAGTGATACCTTGAAAGAATCACTTTGCACTATGGAATTTGGAACCTGTTAGGGTTATTTATCTAGCTCGCTTGCTGTGTGAAAATAACTTGTTTCAGAAGCGGATCCAGACTTTTGAAAAAGAGGGGGCACTTGCTAACACATGCTCGTACATATATGGATCTGATTTTGGAAAGGGTACCTGCTAATACATACTACAATTATAAAAATCATTTTTGCCTTTTCAAAATGGGGGCCAGGCACCCTTGCCCCCCCCCCCCCCCCCCTTGGATTCGCCCTGCGTTTGTATGTGATAATGTGATATTGCAACCTCGTTATATACAATTTAATACAACATTGTTATACGAGCGTTTTTTCTTCGGATGGATAGTGTTTCCCATTCAAGAGGTCAATGACACTAGATGTATTTTTATATCTATTTTGGTACAAACTGATAAACTTGTTTTTCTTTCAGAAAACCATAAACAATGAAATGCTTGAGTAATTGCATCTGCATTAATAACAATAAACGATTTAAAACGATTTAAAATGTCGAAGTCAGCAAACGCGTAGGTTTCATTACGGATGTAGTAAATTTTGTGGTTTGGTGTTAAATGTTTAAAAGTTTATATCCCTTTCACATGCACTCCTTATATCGTCAAGTCTGCCGATGAAAAAATACTTTCTTTGAACACTGGTAAGTAACATGTTACATTTTTATTACCAGACCATCTTACATTTGAAGAGTAGGTCTTCAAATATTGGAAAATATTTCTCAGTGAATATTTTGATCTTAAATGCAATGCTCCTTGGTAAACTTTTGTCAACTAAACTTTCTACAGATTACGATGGGTAACCATTTGATATTTATGGGGGGAATAAAAGGGCTGTGAAATAAAAAAAAACACATTCAAATTTAGATGAAAAAAAGCAGGATTGCAATATCATAGGATTCTAATTATGTTGAATATTCAAAAAATCTAGGAGCCAGTGTGCAGAAAAATGTAAAATAGAAAAAACTGTGCAAAAGGGCAGTATCCAAAGTAACTCGCATACCGGTCCTCTAAAAAACAAATGATATCTCCCTTGAAGAACTCTTTTTAACAGGACGGAAAAAATGAGTTTTTGTTGTAAGCTTATTTCAAATATAAATTCATCTAATGAATTTTATTTTCAAAAATTTATATATACATATATATTTGTGAATATGCAAATTTTCATTCGTAACAATTGAGGTAAATAAGTCTTTGCGAATTTATATACTTCATTTTAATTTAAAAGGAAATATAGTGAATTATAATTAACATTCAAAAACAGATTGTAACCGTAAAATAGACATGTTTTAAATCATTAATTTTTTATGTATCCCTGTATCAAAAGTTAGTCAAATCAGGAACGCACTTTCATTTGGATTCAATTTAAGTCTACAATTGAAAAGAATACTTTTAATTTCGAGGTTAGCTGTTTCAAGACCGGGAAGTCTTGTCCGGTCGTCTTGCAATCTAATTACAATCAGATCTTGGTAAAATCACTAACTACGTTTGTTTGAGAACAATTTTACCAAACTGATTTTAATCAGATAGGTGCTTGCTTCGATCCCTATCATTTTCGAAACAAGCCAGAATTAAGGTGAATTACAAATAAGGCATTTTTAAACTTAAATTCATTTGGATCTCTTAATAAATTTGCAGATTGAAAAGCACATTTTAACGTTAAAATGCGTGATTACTGAGTTAAATATCTACACCTTAAAAAAACATTTCTCAACTGGTCCGTTTTGCCCATGTATGCAGCAATGTTAAAATTCATTGTATTACCAATAAGTTATGAAGTGAAGTATTTCTTTAACATAAATTAGTTTACACAATTTCCAAATTATATCATAAATATAAATATATAATTTTAACCCCGCCACCTACTTTATGCGCCTGTCCCGAGCAAGGAAGCTCGTAGGCGGGTCAAACAAAAGACATTCAAATTGGTATTTGCTTCTTTTCCGCTAAGCACGCAGCATTTAGGAGTAAGAGCAAAGACTGGCCGGCCCAGAGTCAGAATAATGTGTCTGGGTAAAGTGACATGTCTTCTTGCGGACTGTTACTTTCGTGAGCTAGCACGTTAAAAATCTGGCTCAGCGTGTCGGTCTAGTACAAAGCAGAGTTCATTCATAACCACTCATCATTAACATGCTTTCGTTCTGAATATGCATGAAATATTTGCCACTGGTCGTTAAGCACCATTCAATCAATCAATCAATCAATACTCAATACTTATAAGACCGAAAGTTGTTTAATTTGAATATCATCATACATCATGTATTTTGTATTTGGGGCCTTATACTGCCGTAGAATGTCCATTTTTAAGGCTTTGGGGCAACCTGTAAAAGTTTTGGATTTCCACGGTTTGCATACAATCATGGGAATGGGTCGGTAGAAATAATCATACCTTTCGACCATAGGATAGGAACTTTTTCCCATAATAAAACATAATATTAAAAATACGCACTACATGTAAGACTGCGGTATTTTTTAACAATTAAACTGGCAATTCAACGACACCCGGAGACCTTACATTTTTTCTAACTTTAAAACATTTAAAAAGTTCTTCCATCGTAATATCAAAATCTAAAAATTCACCCGGAATATACAATATATTACTATGTTCATTTTCTACAGAAACATTATGACCTCTATATTTATAGAAAAAGGGAGATATGTAACATTGTATTTAACATTGAAGAAAGATCACTTTTCCACTAATTTAATACTTCTTTACGATCTGTACAGATAGACCCATCACTTAATTTTATCTCCGTAGGGATATTTTGTTGCCGTTCCGCACCAACAGCCATTTTTCTAATATTTAGCCAAAATTCCTCAGGGTTACACGCACTAGTTAAGTCATACTGCAATTTATACCAATAACTCCGTTTTTATTGCTGCACTTTTCTATCGAAAATTTTACGCTTTTGCACATATTCATGACGTTATTATTACGTTCAGTGGCAAATATTTCATGCATATAGTTCAACAAATTCGAAAAAGGGGTGGGATGGGACACAACAGTGCAACGGTTTTTGACTGCCACTGAAAAAAAAAGTGATGAATAGCCTTTTGTAGCGGCATTAACCTGCTCTTTTTCGAAAACTACAAAAGGGGTCTTTTACGTGCAAGGAGCGTGGCACTCTGCAAACACGTCACCCACTATGGTCCACGGCCTGGCTTTCCGTATTATAACCTGGCAACCCGCCAACGAGAGGGCCTCCCCTTTCTGCCACCTAGGGTTCGAGCTGGGTCAGCTCCATGGGTCGAGCCCTGGAGACCGATCCGGTGCCCAGTGTTTAATATTTATAGAACTATTTTTACGTTAAGTTCTATTTAACGATTCCTCATACATTTCTGCCTTTTTAAATTAACGCAATCAGTATACATATTATCCATACCACATTGATTTGCCCCCGCTGTCTCCAACACGAATATTAACTGATAAATTTCTGTTATTGAACTCTGACTGCCTTACCAATCTTGCGGTAAATGCTTATAATCGTGCTTATATTTACTATTTCTATAATGGTTTACTATAAACTGGAAAATTGTATTTTAATAGTTCAACTGTGGTATATTTCTAGTCAAATCGACTTTCCCTGCTAGATTACAGTCCTATATTAACTAATCAGCGCGAAAACTATTGAAGTTCATAATGGCAAAATGCTGTAATCTACGAAACTGGAACCTCTTGTTGATACAAAAGTAAAATCAGTAAAATTATTGTCAATGGTCTAACGAAAATCAGTAAAATCATTGTCAATGGTCTAACGAAAATCAGTAAAATCATTGTCAATGGTCTAACTCATTGTCAATGGTCTAACGAAAATCAGTAAAATCATTGTCAATGGTCTAACTAATTGTCAATGGTCTAACTAAAATCAGTAAAATCATTGTCAATGGTCTAACTCATTGTCAATGGTCTAACTAAAATCAGTAAAATCATTGTCAATGGTCTAACTCATTGTCAATGATCTAATTAAAATCGGTAAAATCATTTCTATGGTCTAACGCACATTTAGTACACAACAGTTTACATCGATTAAAACGTTACAAAATATACCACAATAAGTGTAACACTTAACCTCTTCAATTTTACGGTCTGTTAGGTAGTCTATGCTCTAGCATACCACAACTCCTTTTTCTCTAATTAAAATCTGATTTTATAACTTCTTAATATAATTGTGACAAACATAAATAGATAAAGTAGAATTGACAAAATCAAGTCAGTCTTGTGTTTATGAAAGAAAAAAACACTGATTTCAACTCGTTTACGAGTCGCCTACCCTAACGAAACTATAATAAAACAAAAACTGTATTTTTTTTATTTTTTCTGTTGATTAGCTCTCAAGGATTTAACAAGTGTCTAAATGGCCGATGATGTTCAGACTGATTTTTACACTATAGACGGTCACAATCATAAGACCATGAATTAAAGTGGTTTTTTCTTAGCTTCCAAAAAAACTTGAATTTCTAGTAGTTGTTACTACTTCTTGAATTTTTTGTTTGCATATGATTAATTCTTTTACTATATTTGAATCACAGACTTCTTATTTTTGGTTCTTATGTTACTGGTGAGAGGTTATTCCTTGATATGTGTATATTGGAAATCAAAATTATTGTATTTGTTCAAAATTGGTTAATTTGTGTTTACTTGTCAGTGAAAGTTCATGTATGTAGATAATAATAAATTTAACTACAAGTTGTTCTTTTAACATAATGTACATGTATACACATGCAAAACTATATGTATATCAACCCGCAAAAATTTGTATATACCACCTTGTTGTCTATTTGTTTGAACACGTCTTATTTGCATCATGAAACTAAACCAAACAGCGGCAGACGAATCACATCAGTGCATTTTTTTGATAAAGAGGCTGATATATCATCTAATTTTATTTAAATAAGGACGTTGACACAGACAGGTAGCTTGTTAATGTGCAATTTCACTTTTTTATTCACATGTTAAATGTTGCGAATCAATATTATATCACCTATAAAATGTATTTAAGATCAACTTGAGAGAGAAAACGATAGATAACGTATATGTGTCAACCTTATTAGGAATACAAATTTTGGAGTGGGTAAGTTGATTTTAATACAGAAAATTGGGATGCGGGCTTTAGGACTTTTCTAAACGGCTTTTTATTTAAAACCAAAAGGCTTCAAATCCTTCCGCGAAAAACTTTTACCTATTTTGTTTTTTTCCCTTCTTTCTGTAATGAAATATTGCTGCAGTTCAAACAGTGATAAATACTAATTTGCTCTATTCTCTCTAAGCGAGATACGTTCTCTGCCCCCTTTCCTGTAAGTATAACCACGTTTTTGGCTATACAATTAACTTCAAGCCGGTGATCCGGAACTTGATTCTTGATTTCGTAAGGTCTTGACACTAGACCCAAGGGTAAAAACTGAATATTGAAATAACGAGCATTCATTATATACAATACAGAACGTGTCCACTTTAACATATAAATGTGTATGGTATAATTCCTTGCAAAAAAACATTCCGCACAATAGAATAAATAAGCATCAAACAAATTAAATATATTCTTTAAGTTACTCGATAAAATTTTCAGCACTAATTATGTCTCCCAAACGAAGTTTGGAGACATATTGTTTTTGTTCCGTTTCTTATTAATATTATTAAGTC
>JAULBM010070519.1:0-10085 GCA_032357055.1 Geukensia granosissima | reverse complement strand
GAGAGATATACACTCCGTATGCAGGTGCGGCTGGAATGTTGCTAGACATGAACGGAAAGTTTACAATCGGAAAATTACTGAGCATGACTTATAATTGGCTTAAATCACATATATCACGAAGGGAACCATTAAAGGCGTATCAGATTCTAACAATGCATGAACACTTGATGTAGCTCTCGGTTTAACGGATTTGTGCTGCTCGGAACTTCAAAACATATGCTGTACATAATGGTAATATTAACATATTCTTGAAATTGTTTTTCGAAAAATATAAGGGTTTTCCATGGCCAACATGGGCTTTGTCTTTGATATATATATGGGTACTACTTTTCTTTTAAACAACTTCATCAATTTCAGTAAAATGTTCACAAAATGTCTGGTATAAAATGTCGTTTTGTACCTTTCGTGATATCTGGTCCGAAATAAATTAAGCGATTTCCATACTTTGCCAGAGTTATACATTGGGATACACATCATGCGGCCGTAACACTTTTTAATACCAAATGGTCAATGTCAGTGAAACTTTTACAGAATCTTTGATTTATATTTTATTTTGCATATTACGTTTCTACTTTTGGTCCGATATTTTTGGTTGACAGTATCAAAAGGATGTACTTGGATATCATCATATTTTAAAAGTACCCGCTTTGTGAGCGCCGCTCCTCCGGTATGAAGTTATTGGTGAATTTCTTTGAACAGTTGAAAGGCAGTCATTTAACGAAAGATTTTATTTGAACATTTAATTCATATTTTGGTATCATTTTGGTTTTTTTTTCTATTACATCGACATCATGTAGCATGGGTGCTAAGGTATCATTTTGTGAATTTTGTCTACTTTTTATCGAATTAAATTATAAATACCTAGTCATATACAGTGTACCTATAGTAAGTACATGTATACATTACCTAATCTCACCCTGTTTTTGTAGGATTCGTGTTACCCCAGCTCTAGTTTTCAGTGTAGTGTTTTATATTTGTCTTTCGTTTCATTTTGTTGGTCATCTTCTTGTCTGCTTTCCGACTTAACGATTTCTGTCTACCCTTTGGTATCTTCGAATTCCTTTTAGCTCTAAATTCAGTGTTACTGAACATGAAATTTTATGCAAGTTGACGTTTTTTTTTATCTACGTTAAAAGTACATCCTGTGTCACTTTAGCGAAATGTCAACATGGCCAAAATTAGGTTAAACGACTTTTAAATAATGCAACAATGTATATATCCTAATTACATGAATACCACATAATCCAACCAAAATCTGCATATTCATAAACCCATAACCTACTTCTACTTAAAACATCTTGTCCAATGTCTGCGAATCATATAATTGTAAATTGGCAACGCATTTAAAATCAGCTGCTGGAATTAAAGTACCGTTATAGATTAATTTAAATCCCCGAAGTCATATAATTTTTTTTTTCAGTGAATTTTTCCAGAATATATATTAAGAATATATGCATTTTCAGTTTAAAAAAGTAAAAAGGTTAAATTGATCTCACAATTGATTTTCCAAGGACTGTGGAATGGAAAAACATGAGCCCTCCCCCAAAGTTCCACCAAATAAAATGAAATAGAATTAATAAATCGACTTGATCGAGCTTTTTTGTTATTGAAGTTTTTCTCGGATATGTCTCTCGAAAGCTATTAGAAATAATCAGGGTTGCATGATAACACCTAAACTGAAGACAGCATAACAGATAAATATTAATTCAAGAAAACTGGTATTCAAATGAATTAAAAATATCAAAAAAGAGGTACAGGCAACTGTCAGAGTTTTTCCCTGTTCACCAGTTTTGACTAACGGCTGGGTTTTTAATAATATAAACAAAGTGAAGCATTAGTGGAGCAAAATCTGCTGATAATTTCGGAGAACTTGAAATCGTCCCTTGTTTTATCGGTTTTTGTGCTTATTTTTTTAGATTTGCATAATAAAAAATTGCAAAATTAGCAATGTTAAGTAAATACGGAGAATTTATGTATGCTTTAGGTATATTTCAAGGAGTAACCCCTCATCAGAAGCATTAAAACCAAAGGTTAAAATTTTCTGTTGAGTTTAAAATGGGGAGAAATAAAATATTTTGGTGCTGTTGAAAAAAGGAAAAGGACCTTGGTTTGATGCATTCTTACAGGTCTATGGAATTTTTTAGAATCAACATTTTATTCACACCACTTCTAGATTGACTTGTCTCATAGTCACTCTGAAACACGTTTCTTATGCTGAAAAAAACTGTAGGTCAAGCATGTAAAAACAAGGATTGCATAGTTTTATTTTTTACCTGGGGCCGGTTGTTCAAAAGTTAACCACTTTTTCAACTTCCATTATTAACAATATTTGAAATATTTCAAGACTAAAATTTGGCATGCTGAGACATCTTCAGCACTAGAGTCAAAATTTCCACCAAAATATACTGATCCATCACTGATAAACAGGCATTTAAAAAAAGTGATTAACTTTTGAACATTTGGGCCCTGTTAATTAACCTATTTGTTTTACAACTTTAAAAAAGATTATGCAACAAAGCTAACAAATTTTATAATAATCTATATTTATTGCAATCCTAAGACTCAGGATAATCGAGAAATCAATGCTGTTATAACTGTAGATTATTCAGGAAAACAGATGCAGTTTTTATTAATAAGAACATTTCAAATGATTAATGGTTCATGCACAAAGGCTAAAGAAAATTGCATTGCCACAGCTTAAAAACGGGGAAAATAAATAAGTTATGAAATTTGTCAAGAGTTTTTAACAGAAATTTGCTGTATATGCTTAAA
This sequence comes from Geukensia granosissima, assembly GCA_032357055.1. Taxonomy (NCBI): domain Eukaryota; kingdom Metazoa; phylum Mollusca; class Bivalvia; order Mytilida; family Mytilidae; genus Geukensia; species Geukensia granosissima. The sequence goes on along the minus strand of JAULBM010070519.1, from coordinate 7,313 downwards.
TTCTAAAACATTGAAAATACGGAAGAAAAAGTAACGCACTAAGAAGTGGTCCCTGTCGTCGAATTTAGCTTCCCATTTCGATTTGTTTGGATTTGAGTGGTTCTTTTGGAATATTTGAATCTTTGAATTCCTGTATTTCGGTTCTAATGCTACTGATGAGAGGTTTCTCCTTGAAATGTACATATAGCACACCTAAAAAATTTCCCATATTTACATATTCACATAACATTGGAAATTTTGTATTTGTATACAAATACATATTTATAAAATCTACAAAAAACACTATTTTTAAAAAATACTGTGTACAGTTTTTCTTTTATAACCCTTTTACCCATTTCAACAATCCCTGACATAGAGAACAGATAGATCGCAGCCTTGAAAAAATAAGAATCGGTTATTCTCCGAGAGCGAGTGTTAATTGATAACCCCATAAGGATATGCATGATTTGAAGATTCTCAACGTTTGACAGTCATCTCAAATCATATTGAAATTGTCTGTTAATGGTTTGCTTTCAACTTTGGAAACACATATATTTCCCTTGAGTATCAATGTTTTCTTTTTTCTTCCAACATTTCTGTTCTGCCCACGAAACCTTTGAAATATTGCATCATAAGTTATTAATTCGAGCATATAATTATATTTAAAAATATTTTGATTGGCTGTGCCATGGGCAAACATATACCATCTAATTTTTCTATATGTCTATTGTATCAGTTTTGAAAAGGTGGTTAGGCTATGTCAGGAGACAAGCAAGCCTAGAGGGTTATAAAAAACGATGTATAAATGGCTAAAATAATTGTATCAATGTTGGTAACAAATTAAAAAAAAACATGGGGGAAATAAAAACAATAAAAAGCATTTTTGCAGATTATTCAATCCTAATGTAATTACTTAATTATATAGCAGCGCTGACAATGTGTACTCCCAGTCTCGCGCTAGCGCGTGCAACAAATCACTTCCGGCAAACGAATAGCTAATTTTATAATGCAAAACCCCCGTATAAACCTTTCAACACCGTTGACATCGCGAGCTGGTGCAATATTCATTACCAAAAACTTAAATCACGATCACGTGATTATCATATTCGATCAAATTATTCAAATGCATATTTCCAAGTTTACGCCCCATCTTATAGAAGTAGTTTCCCATTGCCGTACATTATTCTTGTAAGATTGATATTGTTTGTATCAAGAAAAAAGCTTTTTTATTATACTTTTAAAGACGACACGGGATTTCATTGGAACAGTTTCAACATAATTTCTTACATTTACACCTATTGCCATTTATTAATTTTTTTCTAATAAAAAGTCGATTTGAAAAATTAACCTCTCTGTTCGAGTTTTGCAATTATATTTGTTGTTTACTTTAATCGTTAACTTATGTCAGAAGACTAGATGCTTTTCTAGTGCCAATATTACAGAACATTATATAAAAGAAGACTCTAAAGATATGGCATCGGTATAAACCGACTACATGTTGGGGGAGGGTTGGGTACACACCAAACTAGTTTAACCCCATCACATGTCTTATGTGCCTGCCCCGAGTCAGGAGATGTGGGTAGATTTGTCTTTGTGTTTGATTTTTTTTGTAACATGTGCATTTTTAAAACTTATATTCGGGTAAAAGCAGGTCTATTCTACATATACACGATTTTTCATTTGGGACGATTTACAGCTTTTCAAAAGGAGTGGTATTCCACCCTTGTTGAAGGCCTTGCTTAGAACTCTAGATTTGTTAATTCATTGTTTGTCTTGTGGTTAAAGTAAATTCTTTCTGACTTTCACCACATATCTTTTCATTTTCATAGATATAACATGCTGCCCTTTTGTGACTAACAGAAAGAAAAAAATTAGGGTAACTACACTTCATCTCTACAATAAACATGAATGAAACATTTTAAGATCTAATGGTTTGAAAACAGTGAGTAAGCTCAGGTTCTCACCTCTTGCTGCTCATGCTTAGAGAGATTAAATATAAAAAAGCCAAATGGCAATGCTAGAACGTAAAATTTTCGATTTCGATATGGACTAGGTGCTTTTAAGTTATTGATAAATTCATAAATGAAAAAAATCATGACTAGCAAACTAAATAACATGCATTAGTCAGATTGAATTTATAAGCTTAAACATTGAAAATAACTTAAGAGGCAGTCATTTCTAATCCGTGTGGAATTACTTGAAATTGCTGATACTTGTTTTTATCTGATCCTTGATCGATTAAAGGTTTGCATTTGGATATTTATGACATCAGTTTTTGCAAAGAACAACGTAGTAAGGAATACGCATTTTCAGTTTTGTAGGCGGACACGTTTTTTTCAATCTTCAGCTGACATACTTCTTAAAATGCGGTGCAAACCCCGGAAAATTTTTATGGACCAGGTTACTTTTTGGGACGCACACATGGTAACTGTCATACTCATAAAACGAAATATACAATCGTGATTGAGCACCTGAACTCACCCTGGTTTTTGTGGGGTTTGTGTTACTCCAGCTTTAGTTTTCAGTGTAGTGTTGTGTGTTCTATATTTATCTGTCATTTCATTTTGTTGGCCGTGGTCTTGTCTGTCTTCCGACTTAACGATTTATGTCTGCCCCTTTGGTATCTTCGAATTCCTTGTAAGTGTCATCCATTTCATGAATTTTTTTGGATGATATAAATTTTCCTTTCTCCCAATTTTACTTTCAAACATATGCAAAGCGGAATTGTAACTGGATTTAGTAAATTCTTCAAAATGACAGTCAGAAACTTAATGGAAAGTGTATGGCCTTGCTGAAACAAACGCTTAAACATGGTATTAACTAGTTAATTAGATTTTTCAGACCAGAATTCCCTCCGGTGGCGGCAAGGGTTTAGAAATAGTCCGGTCGGTTTATCCGCCTGTAGGTAGACAAAATGCTAAACGAGCGTACGTTGGTTGGTGGTATGTATAAATACTCAACAACCCAAGAGCAGTCAGAGTTACGAAATACACTTATCGGTTTCTTCGGCAGGGATAGCACAAAACTTTTGGAAGCATCCGTTATATGATTCTCAACCTGTCTCGACGAAGAACGTCCTTGCCATGTCCCCGTGTTAGGAGAATGCGACGCTGGTAGCAGTCTTCATATAATTTTGCGACAGCTCGTTATAAGTGGTTGTTTAAGGCCAGTAGCGCAAGTTTAATTCACTATCACTTCCCAAAAAGTCCTAATTTGGCATTATTTGCTTAAAATGTCCTAGGCACGAGCCCATCGAAACCCATTTGATTTTCTGCCTGATAACATATTCTTGTCCTGAATATGCATAAAATCTTTGACGCTGGATGTTAAGCATCATTCAATCAATAAATTTTCATTGATGATGAAAGAAAACCAAAAGGAGATGACATGCACAATATTCATTTGTAACAACAAAATGTATTCAAGCATTTTCATATGTAAACAATTCGCTAAGTTTGTGTACGGAATGTCCGTTCACAAGACTGGTGTTGACGTGCTTTGACGTAGCATATTTGGTAGGACTGTGTGTCGTGTTATGTAGTTCGGAATCTATAAATACCATCATAATTAATGAGCAGAAATTTTCTTAGCTCACCTTTTCCTGTTCAGAAATCATATGACATTTCAACTCATTGAAAGCGGAAATTTCATTGGTTGACATTACAAGTCTTCAGAACAGAAGTATAATAGAGAGTCCTCATCATAAGCCATTAACTATTGGTTTTATGATTATCAGATTACATGAACAAGGATTTATAACCTAATTATGTTAAGATAAACCACATGATTATTTCTTTGCGTAGGTTTTATGACTCATTTGCGTTTAACCGCTTCCGATAGCGTGATCGCCTCGACAGATGAAGATAGTGGGATTTATCAGTAACTATGTCATACGAAAAGCATTAAACTGATATTTGCTGTGTCATTGCCACGTACACAGTATGAAGGAGAAAAAGCAAAGACCGGTTAGCTCGAAGACTTCACAATGTGATCGGGTTGATGGCATGCATTCCTATAGACTGTTGATCATTAAATCCCGGCTCGCCTGGTCATTCACGTAAAAACAATACTTACCATTATCATCCCTCATGCTTGTTTCCTGAATGAACAATTTGCCGCTGGACGTCAGGCAACAATAAGTCAATCATAGGTGCTAATTGTATGCTTTACCAAATTTTATTATTCCCTTTCTTATACGTTAGATTTCCAGCCGTTGGTTAAATCAATTAACGCGTTATGAAAAAAAAAACTTCATCTTAAAACAATATCAGATGTCAATTTGAGAATATCAGTTTATTCTTCATTTTATGAAGAAATATAAAAGATAAAGTAATTAAAGAATTAATCAGAAGAGGTTCAACTGAAGGTCAGTGGAATTCATTCGTCATCCTTCAATTATTTAAGTCATTACAATATACAGTTATCCAATTACATGTAATGGATAATAAAACACTGATATAAAACAGAAACTCTCTTTTTAATGGTTCCCATGCTGTATGGGAATACACTAATTTTTAAATTTCTGTATGCAAGTAATAAAAGTTGTTTTGAGTTTTGAATATCTTTTAAGAGTAAACTCAACCAACGCATTCACAAACTGAAATTTATTGATGCGTAAAATTAGCCGACTCAATCACAAACTGAATAAAGTCGGACGGACGTTTTGTAAAGTTTGTGAGTGAATGGCTGAGTTTACACATCAAAGAATTTCGTCGAAATAACAATTATTTCCTGTTATTTCAGTAAACAAAAATTCAAATAATTGAAAATATGCTGCTGAAACTGAATTCCAAGAAAGGAACTATTTTGAAGGTGTACTAATTTAGTCTCAAGACGTCATCAACATTGTTTTATCGAAGCATAAACTTTTTTCGTTGTTACAGTACTGCTCCATAGAAAGCAGTATTTTTACAGTATTAGAATTATTGTGTTTTGTCGAGTGTTGTTTTGGTCTTAATCTCGTTATTGACCTGATTGTTTTGACGTCTCTTAACTCTTATCTCTCAACTCTCTTTAAGCATCGACCATTCGATAACTCTAAAACTCTTTTTCTGAAGGCAAGATTTGAAAATCCGACAAGTTTTCGATGAATTCTGCAAGTAATCGATAAATCTTCAGTCGCAAGATGTCCTGCACATGGTACAACAAGAATGCAAAGATATATTTTCATCTTGTCTCTTGCGGGTGACATTAGTGGACCAGAAATTTCTTATACTTTCGGAGAAACTAAATTCATCCTTAATTTTCAAGGGCTGGTGTTACTCCAGCTCTAGTTTTCCTGGTATTTTTGTGTGTACTTTGTTAATCGTTATATTGTTTTGATGGCCATTGTCTTGTTTGTTTTTTGACTTCACGATTTCAGTCTGCCCCTTTGGGATTTTCGAATTCTTTTCAAAATCTGTTATCTCCGCCGTTTAGTCAGACCAAAGATATACCTATAAAGGTTCAAAGATACCTCCATACTTAATGAGGTCACATCTACTCCCAACAAATGATTTTGATTTTGATCAAATAATTTTAAATGAAAACAATCAGCATGTGATCTAGTTAATTGTTTCTTGAATGTTTACGACAAATATATACGATAAATAAAGAACGAACTTGCGATGCATCTTCATCTAAAAGGTTATCGCGTGTTCAGATACCGCCAGTAAAGACGTGAAAAGGGCACGCAATTTGCGGTATTATTGAGCAATTATTTACAAATACAAAATTATCAATATTGAATCAAAATTGAAAGTTTTGGGTACGTTTTAGGTACATTTCAAGGAGTAACCTCTCATCAATAGCATTAGAACAGAAACATAGGAAGTAAAAGATCTTTGTCGTGCTATGTTTTGCTGCTGATGAGAGGTAACTCTCTGAAAAAAAAACATTTAGCATACCAAACAGTGCCAAAATTCTTCATAATTATATAACATGGGTAATTTGATATCATTGGCTATGTTACTTACATCCATAAATTTCCCCAAATGGACTCGTTTAGTCTATGAATGTAGCTTTGTAATTCATTAATTAAATTTATACACTATATCGCCTCGTTTATTTCCTTGATACAGTTTGTTACCCCCGTACTTGTGATGATATGTTTGCTCTTGTTAAAGGTATTTTATTTTGAAATCATGAACATGAATGAAAGCCTTGTTAAATTCGCTGTGAGTTGTCAGATAGTTATAGGGAATTCTTTCACAATAAAGTGTCAAGTAATATGCAGCGTCTGGAAATTTTGAACCAGTCTTTTTTTACAATATTTGAATTATTGTGTTTGGTCGAGTGTTGTTCTGATCTTAATCTTTTTTCTGACCTGATTGTCTAGACGTCCCTGGACTGAAACTCAATATGTCTCACTTCACGTTAAGCGCTGACCATTCGATAACTCTTAAAACCTAGAACTCTTTGGTGAAGTTAAGATCTCAAATGCGGACAAGATTATTTTTGACATTAGTTGATATTGAGTTTAAGCGTACTTTTCCGGAGCACCCAAATTCACCCTAATTTTTGAAGGATTCGTGTTACTCCAGCTTTAGTTTTCAGTGTATTGTTATGTGTACGTTGTTGATCGTCGTCTCGTTTTGTTTGCCTTGTCTTGTTTAACATATGACTTAATGATTTCTGTCTTCTCCTTTTGGTATCTTCGAATTCTTTTCATAATCTGTTACCTCTGTCGTTTAGTCAGACCATAAAGGTTCAAAGATTCCTGCATACATAAACTGATCACATCTACTACCGACAAATGAATACCATTTTGATCAAAGAACAATTAATAAAAATAATCAGCATGTGATTAATTAGTTTTCTCTTTAATGTTCACGACAAATATTAATGATACATAAAGAACGAACTTGTGCTACATTCCTATCTATAAGTTTATCACGTGTTAAGATAGTATATCAGGACAAGCGACGATTCGCTGTATTTTTAGCAATTATGTACAAATTACAAAATCACCCATGTTGAATTATTTTGGAAAATTGGGACTGTTTTAAGAACATTTCAAGGAAAAACCTGTCATCAGTAGCATTAGAAGCGAAACATAGGAAATCGAAGACATATAACTTTACTTACATCCATATATGCTCAAACGGAATCATTTGGTCCATGAATGTAACTAAAAATTTGAGCAATTTGACTGAACTTTCTTTTTTGGTCTCTAGCGTGTCTGAGAAAGTTATATCTTTAAAAGTGTTTTTCCCGCATTAAAATTTAGCTTTTGAGTATTTATTATTAACCTATATAATGTATAATTTCCAAATTCTTTCTTTTAAAAATCTGGGCATGTTATAGCTCTATATAGAATCTCTATAGCCTTTCCCATACCAAAAATCTAATCCTTT
>JAULBM010070508.1:0-10085 GCA_032357055.1 Geukensia granosissima | reverse complement strand
AATCCCCTTTTGGACCCTCCTTAAAAAACGGTCGAGGCTAGATCACCCAAAATCAATCCCAACCTGTATTTTATATAAGGTATCATTGTGTTAAAATTTGAAATGGATCCAATAATAAAACTAAGTTACTGAACAGAAACCTTACTATCTACGGACGACGATGCCAACCCCGACATGCCCATAACATAATACAACCACAAAATTTTTGCGGTCGTATAAAAAAAAGTTATCGTGCGTAAACCAACCTGTCTACAAACTCCAACGACAAATACGACCGCAAATTTTTGTGGTCGTATAAAAAATCTGACGAGTTCAAAAAATCTTACAAAAATGGCTGATGAGCAGCGAACATCCTAAAATTTTAAATGTAATCTTCTTGACCCAAGCATAGCATAATGAAGAACCCAAAGCTGTCTTGCAGGATGGTAGCTTAAAGGAAGAATTATACAAAAGTGGTTCAGGAACAAAAGGAAAGGTCCACCCCTTATGCAATGAATATGCTGTTAAAGTCATATATATGGAAAACAACAATAATGCAAATATCCAACTGGTCTGAGTGAGCAAATATGGCATAAAATCAGATAATGCTAAAACTAAAAAAAACACCATTCCTGTGTGCAGACTTGGAAGCCCCAAGTGTTTGTGAAACTGATGTTATAAGGAATTAGTATGTGTACACGAGTCTGTATATTTGACATATACCCTATATATTAAAGGCATACTTAACTAGATTTTTATGCAATATGATTCACCTGATAAGAGTCTATACATTAATTTCATATTACTTTATTTATGTCGCATGACTCCCATGTGATCAAAAATCTGCCATCTATATTTTTAACACACACATATTTGAGAGGCAATTATTACTCATCAATTACTGATCAATGACATTTAAACACATTCAATACAGTTCTACTACTGATTTATTGTAATTTTAAGTAACTGGTGGCACACTTTATTTTGCTGCTTTCAAGTTAGATCTTGTTGAACGATGATACATCCACACTTTGAACCTGCAAGAGAAAAAAAGAAAATTTAGGTCAACATTTTTATATTTTTTGTTGTACAAGAATTTTCAAGAAAAAACAAGATCTGGAGGTCATGTATTATTTACCAAATGACAAGGTGCCAAAAATAATAGCAAATTAAAAGGTTTAGGCTTGGAAAAGTAACAAAATAATAGCAAATTAAAAGGTTTAAGCTTGGAAAAGTAACAAAATAATGAATAAAGAAGTCCATTGAAGTCCATTTCACTGATCTGAGTCGCTTTTCACCAATTTTAACAGTTTGAAGGATCTTCATAACTCTTATAAAATATAATGTAAAAAATTATCAGTAACTTTTTTATATTTTGCATTTTATTTGTACTCTGAGAATTTCTCAACTCATTTGAAAAATTTGTCATTTTTCATTATAATTATTTTTACTTGCAGTATCTGTGAATTTTAGCAAATGTAAAATCTTTTGATAGATTTTATACCAATTGGCATTTGTTTATGTATTATGTCAGCATAAATAAGCTTTAAAGTAAATAAATAACATTTTTGAAATATTTGCCTGTACATGTCAAAATTTCATATTATTTATTTTTGAAAATAAACATTTTTTACTTGAAGAAGTTAAATTGAAAAATTCACTTTTTTCCATTTTTTCTTGAATACTTTGTCTAAATCCAACATCTCTTAAGCAGTCAGATCAGATGTATTTGACTTCAAGGCTCATTAAACTATAATTTCATGCTCAATGAAATTCTCCTCTTTTTCTAATTAACTAAATACTGAAATCAAAATTCTCAAGGGGCCAATCTTTGAAGGCCTTGCCCATTGATCTTACATCCATGTCTGTTGACAGTTCCTGTTACATCACAAAGATAAAAGGTTAAACTTCAAAAGAAAAAAATAATAATCACCCAGGGAAAATTCTAAATAGAATGTTATTACAACTGAAAGATTGTGAATTTTCATGCTTTTAAATAAATTTAGTTCTAGAAGTAAGTTTTGGCAGAGGAGTTAAAAGGAGATTACTTTTCATGCGAAAAAAATTTTTAGTAAAAAAAAATATTTTTCACTCGACAAGTTGGACCCCAAGGCCAAAATTAATATTTTGTTTGTTTCCCCTAACCTGACCCTACCAAGCCAGGTAGGTAGGTAGGGAAAATTTTTTATATTTTTTTTTCAATTTGTTTATTCTCTTAAATTTATATTTCTGGTCTATCCGGAAAATAAAAAAAAATAATTTGTGATTTAGGTTTGGCAAAAAATTATTTGTTTCACAATGTTTTTGCAGGGTCGGACTGTATTGGGGAAACAAACAATATCTTATTTTTGGCCTTCCTGTATTTTCACAAGTTTCTGTTTAGGCAGGTTTCTCTGTACTTACATAATCTTCAAATGCTACAATCTTTTCCTCTAAATCATCAGTACCAACTTTGTCATCCTCCACAACACACATAATCTGTAACTTCTTAATACCATAACCTACTGGTACAAGTTTGGCTGTAAAGAGATAAGAAATAATTAATTGCTGTTATATTTATTGGTGGGGAAACCAATGGGTGCTGATTGACAGACTGTACTTTGATGTCCAATGGAAAATATTTCATGCATATTCAGGACAAGAACAAGTTATCAAACAATAAAATCACAAAACCGGCAAGCTGGGGGTAAGGCCAGGGAATTTAATAGCCAAAGGATGTCAAATTTGGACTGTTAGGGTATGGGGGAAATTAAGACTAAGCAACTGGTCACCTACAGAACACTCTTAACCAGCTGTTGCAAAGGGAAATTTATGGAGGTTCGGGTGTCTAAATAAAAATCAATAGATTTTTTTTATACTTTGTCAAATGATTACCTATACTGTGCCTTTCTAAAAATTAAAATCAAATGTCTATGTCAGAGAACTTGTTTTCAAGCAACGGCTAGTGAAAAAAACCAACATTTTCTGTTGATTATAAAGGGAAAAACTCACTTTCTCAATAGAGAGTACATAAAACGATAGAACTCTAAAATAAAATAATAAAAGGTAGCTTTTATAATATATTATCAGAAAAAAAAAGAAAAATTAGGATCACTGATCTCGTTTTCTTGCTGCATTAATATATCTATAATTCTGAAGTGCAATCTTTTATAAAATTAAGACATTGGAGTTACCTCCCCTGGCAACATTTAATTTCTTAAATGTTAAAAAGCTCTCTATCCTCTATAAATGCATAAAAAACGAATATGTCATTTGATGAAGAATTACAGTATGTTTCTTTCTAGGATTAATATTTGCAATTTAAGAAATTAAATACAACAAGTTTGTGATCCAAGATGGCTGAAGACACCTGAACCTCCTTAATGGGCTGAGAACTGTTTCTGTCAGATACGAGGTGAGAATTTGTACATCCACCAAACCAATGTGTGCCCTTTTGCAGGGGTTCTACCTACAGACAGAGAAACCGAACAACCTGTTTTTCCATACCCGGCCACCCTTGAGAGGCAATGGGTGTGTAGAATCACCTCCTGGACCATGGTCAAGCAAGTACATGTAAATGGCAAACCAAATAATACGCCTTGAGAATTGAGTGCATCATTTTCCTATAGAACATTATATGTGATGAACTATAGTTTCCTGTATGTCCTGTATATCTATACTAAAAACTACCTAAGATAACATGACCATCCAGACATTCTCCTGCTTTTTTAGTTATATTTTTAACCCAAAATTGGTTAAATTTCTACATGAGATTCCCTTTGCAATGGACTGATTCAGAAATTTAGCTTCCATCCTTGTAAAATGCATTGTGCTTATGTTCTTGTAAATGACATCTTGACAAATGAAATTCAACCAGACAAATGAAAATTCCAATAAATCCAGTGCATTTCTGCAACGGTCCTTTTAATTGATCCAATATAAACACTATTTCTGGCACAAGAAAATCCTTAATTTTTGCCTGTTAAGTTACTTTCAAGTTAAGCATCATTCTTGGCATGTTTCTTTTCTTTATTTTTCTGTTAACATCAAGTCGTTGTCACAGGACTTGTCGTTTGGTTTGTACTGCCCTTTATTGTTCATATTTGCTTTCTAGCCAGGCAGTATATTTCCATTAGTTACATGTGATCTCCATTTAAGGTCAGAAAAGTTCCCCCCAAAAATTTGTATTTTTCCCATGATTGGTTTTCTTAAATTAAAATGTATTTCTTGGTGATGTCCTGGATATGGAGTGTTCCAATTAATGGGGTTCTCAAAAGGGGAACTTAAAAAAAAAACCAGAAAATTTCTTAATTCAAATAGTTCAATTTTCAAATGTTATCAATCGAGTGGAGAAATACAGTTATTGTCTGGAATCAAACAGAAGGAAAATCTATTTATATGAGATATCATTTATTCATGATGGTACTGTTAACTGTAACTGTGACCAAGTTCTATAATCAGGATAATAAGACTTCCAACAGATGCTTCCTGTCTAGTTTAATTTCATAATTATGCTTGAATCTCCAACATTTATTTTCCAGTTTCCATTGAACCCCCTGATTTCTTACAATTTCATACACCACTACAAATCTTGCAGGTAATACTTACATTGACCCCAGAGTAAACCATCCATCTCTATAGTTCGAACACATTTTTCTAATTCTGCCATATCTGTTTCATCATCCCATGGTTTCACGTCTAATACTATACTAGATTTTGCTATCAAAGCAGGTTCTGCAAAAAAAAATTGGGAGAAAAATGCTGAAGACAATTTTAAATTAAATAACACTGAATGATATCATTCCATACTCAGAATATTGACTACTCTTGTTTAAATGTACAACACCATTCTATGCTAATTTATTTTTTATCAGAAAATTTGGTCTTATAAATATTTTACAAGACCCTTAAGTTTTCACAGAATACCATAAACATTTCTGGACTTATGCAATGATATTATGAGAGATATTTCAGATGCAAAGTGGATTTATATCAAACACCCAACAGTTAAATAAACTACAACTCTTAAATAGTTGTCAATTATTGTATTTCTTGTATTAAGCGCCCCGGGAGCTAAAAAATCAAAACAAGGGAGCTTCTAAGAATCAGCAAAATCAGGAATTCTTTCAAGTCCAGTTCAAGAATTTTTTTGTTTCTGTAGTTTAGAATCACCTGAAATTAATAATTCTAGTTTCCTTTCCCTACATTAAAATGTCTCTCAATAACTTATTGCCTTTTTCTCAAAGAATTTTCTGTTCTTTGATCTTGCAATACTGGGAGTTTACGAGGGCACTTGAGACGAGGAATAGGGTACATAAATTACTAAAGTTCTGGTCAGACTACAAAAAATCATCAACTAATGGTTGTAACTATTGCATGAATCTTACTTTTTGCTTTTCTTTCTGCATATTCCTTTAATCTTTGCTCCTTTATTTTTGCTGCTTCTTCCTGTTCTTCTTCCTAATAAATAAAATAGAGAATACTAATAAATAAAATAGAGTGGATTCATACTAATAAATAAAATAGAGTAGATTCATCCTAATAAATAAAATAGAGTGGATTCATACTAATAAATAAAATACAGTATACATGTACTAATAAATAAAATAGAGTGGATTCATCCTAATAAATAAAACAGAGTGGAACTGAGTGGATATTTGAATCAAAATATCAGTATGATGTGTTTCTGTTGTCAGACTAATAATTTTAGATATTTATCTGTATTGTAAGGATTAAACTCAATTTTGAAATAAATAATAGCCTTCAGTTTTTTTTTTAATCTTAATTGGAACTGAAGTATTTGACATCTATTCTGCTCCTTCACATTTTATCAATATCACTTTTATAAAAAAAAATTAGATGAAAATTATAAATTTTTATATTGTGCAAAATTAAACTTTCCCCCAGTTGACCCCTTTTATCTTGAACCAGTAAGCGATAGAGATAGTGTGTTTCCATACTTAAGAAAACTCTCACTAAGACAAATCTGATAAAATTGAAATTTCTCATTTCCTGCAAAACTGCAATTTGTACAAAATTGTTAACTATTATCAGATTGCCTCATGATGTTTTTATTAGATAGATAGTGTTTATGCATTATCTTACTTAAAAGAAAGAGTATTGTATATTTTTAATCGTTACCTAAAGTGATGTCACAAAAATTAAGAATTTAAATTATTATTTTCAAATCTGGACAAAGTTGCTAGATACTTAATAAAACTTTCAATTTTCAGTGCCTTCACCAACAAGACCCAAAGTTACTGCTTTTAAATTGTTCAATATATTATATATATACAAGTTCTATGATAAATCAATTATCAACTAGTTTTACACTGCCATATTGTGTCCACATCAGCCAACACGTTGTTCCATCATGTCATTCTGTTTGCTGTGTGTATGCTTTGTTTTTCTCTATTGATATCTGGTTTGTGGTTGATACTTTCACTGTGACGTTCAGTGCATAAAAAATATGTTTGTTTGCAGTTTCCAACTGTACCTTCAGAGTGTAGGGTCGATGGGTAGAAAAAATATTTTATTTTATCAACAAATACCTGAAATGTTTACTATACCAGAATTCACTGGAATATCCAGATAAAAAAATTTTAAAGATAGAGACAATAAAATTTTGACAGTTGGGCCAATTTATAGGGTCAGTCAGTAAACAACAAACAATATTTTATTTTAGGCCATGACAACTGTTAAATCTTTTTTGTTTGTTATTATTTTTATTATAAATGACATTTATGAAACCAGAGGTCACCTTCAAAAAAGTATATGGACCTCAACTTAATTTTCGGTCTGTATATTTTTTTTTACATACACCTCCCATATGGCCTACAGTGTCATGAATCAATTATAAATAATTACATCATCATCTCCAAAGAGATCAAAATCATCATCGTCTTCATCTCCATTGGCTGCAGCAGCTTCTGGGGGTGCTGATTTGGTGCTGCCACCTTTTTCAAGGGCAGTAACTCTGTTTTCTAACTTCAATACCATTTTCTTCATATCATCAACAACTGAAAATTTTCAATAAAGAAGTTAATATTTTCCCTATTTTTAGTTGAAATATTTGGTGTACTTTTGCTTGATTGATTGGGGTTTAATGCCACTTTCAACAATATTTCAGTCATATCACAGCAGTCAATTTAATTGGTGGAGGAAGCCAGAGTACCTGATGAGAGAACCACAGACCTTGAGCAGGTAACAAACAAACCTTATCATGTGCAATGCAAGTTTAAAATCAACTACCTAGAGCACTCAGCCACCCAGGCTGAGGGATGATTATCATTAATGCAAAATCTTATCGTGATATATCAATACAATACCACCGTATCATGATACATGTCTTTCATTCTATTACTTTTTAATTGTTTTGTTCGGTAATTAAAAAAATATTGTGCCATAAGCCAGAAATCTGTTACTTTATGTATTTTAAAATGTTACTTAGTTATATATTATACTTCTTTTTGTCAACATTAGCTTATTTCAAGCGTCTAGATGTTAAAATGTCCAAATATTTATTGTACTGGAAAATATCGATATACAAGATTTTGTACCAGTATACCTGGTTTGTTCAAAACACCGCAATATATTGATATATAACGGTATATTGTTACACCCCTACCCAGGCCCCTGAAATCAGTTTGATTTAGTAATGTTTTCACAGTTTAGGCAAAATAAAATTGAAAATAGATTTTCATCCCCCTCTTGAAAAGTGGGCGGGTGGGAGAATTCTATTTTTTAATTTTATCTTACAGATATTTCCTACAAAGAACCTTATAAGAAAATTTTATGTTTATACACGTAATTTGTTCTAAACTTTACAAACATATTCAGTAAAATCTATTAAACCTAGACCAGACCATAATTCGACAATGAAATTCTTGGAATTGTGACTATTAACAAACATTTTAAAAATTGCCTTGGCCCCAATTTTTTTATTTTGTCAAATTTTTTTGGGGAAGGTGGGGATGAAAATCTACCAATTATTTTTAATTGGCCTTTCTAGATTTTACAGTCATGACAGCAATCTCCAATGCAGAGGTTGTCGGGTAATCCTTAGTCATACCAAATCAACTCTGCCACACATGGTATGCCATTTATTGCCTGAATTGTGACCTCAAAATAGTTTTGACCTCAAGAAATTATTGCTTCACAATCAGGAATCCATAGTTCTGGCTGGCATGAGTGATAGCCACAAAATGGCGTAACCATCAATAGCAGAGTCGACCACTGGAGGTGTAACTGGAAGCTAGGAGACTCTGTGTTCAATGTTTTAACATTTTTGATATACGTCTAAAATTTTTTACATGTATTCAAAGTTGCCTCATCTGGTGTGACAATAAATTGACTAATTGCTACTAATGTAAACACTGCAAGCTATTTCTTAAGTATTCTCTTCATCTTCCTTTGTACTTTGTCTATGTCTATGTCTTATGTTTAACTGAAATGTCTCATTATTGAATGTACTGCATATGTTTATATAATGCACTCATACTGTCAGTTCAAAAGCTTATGTGGTTCATTGTTAAAGGCCGTAATGGGACCTGTAGAAGTTTAAATTTGACTTTCATTTGGTGGATGGCTGTCTCATGGACAATCATGTCACATCTCCTATTTTTATATTGATTGAATTCTTCTGATATGAGTATACTAATGCGGCCGTCAAACACCAACTGACAAATGTTAACTTTAATGGAGAGAAAATCTTATAAAATGATGTGTAAGCAAAAATAAAGTGTCCTGTGTTAGAGTGTCCATTCTGTAATATATTTCTTAGGAAAAACCAAGAGGATAATATTTCATGATCATCAATGTGCTTTATATTCAGTCCTTAGTCTTTACCATAGAGAAATAGTGTCCTCCAGACACTATTTAATCTTACAGATGTTTGTGGGTAGAAAGGGAATTGAAAAATGCTTGTAATACCAACTTACTCCAAAATCCAAGTCCAGATATAAAATTTGCCTGCCAGCCCTACCACATCCATTTTATTGGAATAACCTTCATGCTTTATATACAGGAGATAGTGACGCACATATTTTACATGAGTTTAACATGTGTTTGACGTGAGTTAGAGGACAAATGGAAAACTCATTTCCTTCCACTCATGGGAAACATGCGTCATCAGCTATGTGTTTTACATGTGTACTCTAAGTCATGTAAAACATGCATTTTAAAATGTATGTTTTTTACTCGTTTCACAAAAGGCATGAAAGCATGGCATGAAAAAGATGTGTAAAACTTATTTTTTCAAGCATTTTTATTAACTTGTGTTTAATGCATGTACAGATTTACCTGCCTTGGTAAATGCATGTTTAATTTATGTGTTATCCTTCATGTTTTTAACATGGTAAAAAATGCATGTAAAACATGTTATTCATGCATTCAACATGCATTTTTTAACGCATGACGTAAAATTATTTGTTTCACTATTTACATGCTATTGAAATCCATGTTCCCTGTCATGAATTTTTGCAATGTACTTACTTTTCTTCAATTCTTTGTTTTCTGATTCCAGTGTGTTAATTCTGTTGTTAATCTGAGGGTCACCACCAGATGTTGTAGTTGTTCCACCAGTCTGAAATTCAAGAAAACATTATATTTGCCACTCAAGATTAATTTTGTAAATTATTTATCATATAAAATTTCTCAATGGATTTTTTTCAAAGTTTATGGCTGTAAATTACTGGTCTTGCACAGTCATAGAGATATTAACACATGTTAGCATGGACGTATATACATTCTGTGATGATAGAGATAAATAACATATGACAGCATATTACAGAAAATGTTGCCTTTTACTGGAAAATTAGAGAAATTGGCTTTTGAAGACCAAATTAAGGGCCAAATCAATTACAAAGGTGATTTCATAAATTCACAGTTCACTTAGATAAGTTATCATGAAATCACTTGTTCAAGGCACATCAAAATAAAAGATAGAATTTATCACATACAAATCATCAACTAGTTATTTTACAATAGCTAGTTAAAGTACACCAAACGTATTTTGCCACAACAAAAATGAATTTGCATCAAAAGTTTTACAGTGAAATATATCATATTATATATTGTTGGAATTCTAATTTTTTAAATAAACATTTTGGGAAAAATGTGTGCTTCCA
>JAULBM010070497.1:0-10085 GCA_032357055.1 Geukensia granosissima | reverse complement strand
AACACCTTCTGCACAACAGTTCTTTCCATAAACAATACCAAAAGGCGGGGGACCTTGAGCGCTGCTCTATTTTTCCTATATTTTTATCAACTATTCAATAATTATTGTTATAATAGTCAATTTATAAAAGACAATTTAAACAGAAATAGTAATAAGTTTGTAATGTTAAATTCTATAATAATGAAATCTCCATTATTTTATTATTCCGCCCTTATTAGCATGTGCAGAGATTATGTTGCCTTATAATTTTTAGATTTAGTAAAACAGTGTTCATTCTATCAATTTAATGAAGAATTCCATGATATCATCCTTTTATGCTTTATCCACAAATACTACAGTGTTCGTGAATTATTAAAGCGTAAGGGGTACTATTTCTTATTTTGAAGATCAACAACCATCCAAATCGTTCCAAATCTATTTCAAAATTATAATAATTTACATGTATGTAGTAATAAAATACATCTAATATTAAAACATTCCCTTGCGTAATTCTTTAGCAATGTGTCGTACACTTAAAAAAAAATTCTTAATTTTAACTATAAATACAGATTTTATTTACTTCTTTTAGTTCCTTATGATTCAAAAGACGTTAAATGCAAAAATTTATGAAAACTAGCAAACATATTTAAAAATAACAGAATTAAAAGCCTTTTTTACGTCTATTTTCAATGGAAAGAGGCCATTTAGTGACTACTACTTTAAAAGGAAAGAAAGCCTATATATATATAAAGGAAAGAAAGCCTATATATATGAAAGACCTGTTTGAAAGGAAATGCCAAAAGCTTTTCCGTCTTGGTGCTGCCAGAGCTCTCGAAAACATACATCCCTTCAAAAATTGACAGCTTGTTTATACACTAAAATTTATGATAAAAGGGGCGATTTTTTCCAATAGTCAATTTCCCGTTTCTTGATGGGGACGTGCATTTAGCTCCTTCGTATGGGGTTTAACATTTCACAACTCGTTCGATTTACCAGTGTTTGCAACAAAATTTCTGATATCAATCTATTTCTTACCGGTAAACATTTTCCGCAGGAATACAGATACCACAAGTTTCTTAAGACTTTTACAAAATTTTATAATCGTTACAAAGATTTAATACAAAAGTACGGCTGCAAATGTAGAGTTTTGATACGACAAGAGATATCACATCCTACATTCTATGAAAACATTACATATAAAGCTTACAAATTTGATCCCTTGAATCTTACCGTTCCGTTAAACAAACTTATCCATAAGGGATACAAGTTCGACGTTCTAGTCAAGACATTAAAACTTCTTTTTGTTGATACAGATATTAATATACTGATCGCAACATTACACAAATATTAATAAATTTGGCATTTCATCCATTTTGACTTATTTCACGTTTATTGACAACAGTATTAAATCGTCAGGCAACCGGTGTTTGATGACATCTCGTGTTTAGAGGTTTGATGTTCTATCATCAGGAATCTCACCCTTGTAACTGCGAGCATTCATTAGAGATGTAAAATCTTTCTGCATGTAATTTTGTAAAGTATATTTATTGTAATTAAGGTACTCTCTAGTCGGATTGGGTGAATTTTTGTTTGATTTTTATAGTTCGTCTGTAACTGCTTTATTTTCTTTGATTTTTTTCCTTGGCCACTCGTTGAGGGAGGGTTAGAATCCCACTTAACTAATTTAACCCCAACACTTATATCATGTTCCTGTTCCATGGCAGGAATTGTGGCCATAGGTTTGTCTTTGTGTTTATTGTTCTGTTAAATGTACATCTTTGATAATATTCTGGTAAGCGCAGTTTTATTTTACGCATACACAATTTTTTAGTTGGGGCGATTTACAGCTTTTCATAAGGAGTGGTATTCCACCCTTGTTGAAGACCTTGTAGAGACCTCTATATTTGTAAATTGTCTCGTAATTGGAGTGCAGTTTATCTTAAATTTACCCTATATCTTTTCATTTCTATATTCCCGTTTAAACACTAGATCTGAGGGATGGTACTAAACTTTTGCCTCGTTTTATCTAGCATATCGCAGGTGCTTTTTTCGTATAATCTATATTCCTTTAGTATAGACCCTTATACACAAAAACAAAAGCATGTAAGGTTATATTCAGGGGATACACGGTATGTAGGTAGTAGTTCACGCACTATGTTTAACTGTTCCCCAGTCGCCCATGAATGCGCCGTCAAAAAAGCCTCCCTAAATGAGGGAAGTCCCTACAAAAGCAAAGAGTTTCTAAGAAAGATTATCCACTCTCAAAAGCTCTACACAAGGAAGATATAAACAATCTGTGAATAATATATCTATAGTATTTTGGCTATACTGGAGCAATAGTAATTGTCTATCAGGCTTCCTAAAGAATTTCGCCTGGTGGTAAAATACGCACTATGACTTACTGCTTCCGAGATGTCCATGAATGAACTAACAAAAAAACTTTTTTTTCTTGAAAACAAGCAAACTCACACACGAACAAAATGAAAAGCATACTTCATCTTCTCCGTCTATATGTTTTAGTTTTAGCGATTTCTAGTAAAAGAAGGAATAAAAAACCTTAATGTTATAGACTCATTTTAAAGGTTATGTATAGGTCGTTCTTTCACCTTGGTGCTGTTAGACCTCTCGTAAACATACTTCCCTTGAAAAACTAAATTCTAAAACATCTGGGGATGGTACTTAACTTTGACCCGGCATTTTCAGCCCACTCTTTAGTCGAATAAGGTGGATTTCTGTTTGAGTTTTTTTAGTTGGCCTGTTACTGCTTTTATTTTCGTTGATTTGTTTCCTCTGTCCAGTCGTTGGGGGTTGAGATCGCATTAGACTAGTTTAACCCATACACATGTCTTGAGGCAGGAATTGTGGTCATTGGTTTGCTTTGTATTAATGTACCTTTAGTTACATGTACTTTTTTTAATATTCAGGTAAGAGCAGTATTATTTAACGTGGTGCCTTGTTAAAAGCCTTGTGGAGACCTCTACAGTAGATTTGTAAATTCCCGGTTATAGGCATGTTATTGTTACAGCTGTACATCTTTCAGGAGGCCCAAATTTTTGTAAGAATACATTTTAACTTGCTGATATGTAGTTACTATAACGTAAACCTGTGTCTGATACCCCGTGTCGGTATTGTATCGGACACAGGGTTACGTTATCGTAACTAGCTGATATGGACGCAAGGACTCTAACGCCGACTTGAGATCTTAGAGAAGTTTTATAAGCTGATCAATTGTCTCTTTTTGAACCTTGAGCCTTCTTGGCTTTCTTAAAACATTATATAATAAATATGCTTTAATCCACACTAATCTTAGATCCGGGGAGAGGTTTTTATTCCTATTAAGTAGGGTGTTGAGGATTTTTCTGTAATATCTATCTCGACTTGAATTGTCAATAAAAGACTAAAATTTCCTCGCTTATCGTTCCCCGCTCACAGTCTGCATATTATATATTGTTTGTTAACTTGTTCCGTCCTGAAATATGGCTGAAATATTGCCTTTGCTCGCTATACGTTAAGCAGTCAATGAATCTAAATTTATAGTGGACAATAAAATTTTTATAACATAATATTTGGAGTTAAAAAATGGTTTTCTAAAATAAATTCTTACCATAATAAATCATAGTTACAACCTTCCTCCCTTTTCAACCGTTTAATGGAAAAATGGTGAAGGAATATTGGGAGCATATGTCAGGTGGGTTCAGGTTGTCATGTTTGCTTGTTCATAAAAGCTGCAGGTAACAATATATCTAAATGTATTCAGTTCAGTATTTCTTTAACAAAATCAAATTTAATTTCCATTCCGTAATTTTAGTTTTATACGTTGAATTTGAAATACGAGTAACTTCTTCAATTGGTTTGCTACAAACCGAACAATGGATAAAAGGCGCAATATTATATAATCATAATTGTATTTCATGTTGTATGCCCCTTGCTGGGCCCATGATTGGTGAATAAACTCTTTTATTATATTCTATTCTATAGTATTAGGACTTTTTAAGAGACAAACGACATTGACTCATGAATTCTCATCCTGGTTTTGTAGGGTTCGTGTTACTCCAGCTTTAGTTTTCAGTGTAATGTTGTGTGATATATGTTTGTCTTTCGTATCATTTTGTTGGCCTTGATCTTGTCTGTCTTCCGACTTCACGATTTCTGTCTGCCCCATTGGTATCTTCGAACTTTTATTTATCAAAAAGAGAAGAAATATGAAGATAGCAAGTGCCCGTAGGTCTCCGACGATGCACGACAGGCGAACTTGTTTGAATATTAGTCAACAACTAAGTTTTATTAAAACAATCATCATAATACATAACAAATTTGCATATTTTCCAGTAAATAAAGAAACATTTGCTTGACATATATAACCAACAATAAATATAAATAATACCTAAACAATCATTTGCGAAATCAATCGTTTTGGTGCACTAAGGCGCCAACCATATGATTTTGTGGGGAGACGGGGTTCTGATTTTTTAAATTAATATTCTTGCCCTGATTTTGGCCGAAAAAAATACGGCTGATATGGACTTTGAAAAAAACTGACACATTTTTCTTATATTAACAGCGTTAGACAAATAATTTCTCTGTAAATAGTATCTGATCGAGACATAAATCAGAGGTCCCCGGGAAGTCAAATGGTCGGTGCCTAATGTTTGATCTATCCAGAGTTGTGAATTATCATGGAAACATATTATTTCTTTTCAAATGTTATTTTGTATGATTTCGAAAAAATTAATATGTTTTTTCTAATGCCGTCTGTCATTCAGATTGGCTTACGGTATTATCAAAATGTTCTAAACACGATTTTAATGCATTATAATAACATGGTTTCCTGTGGAAGCATTTTATAGAAATCAAATATTTATTATGTTGTCCCCAGCAATATCGTGTTTGAGACGACCTCCGTAGCTAAATTAGCATTGTATTTGAAAATACTATCACAGTTCATAACTTGCACACATGCTAAGGTACATGTATACATGCATACAAGAACCACTCTGTTATGCGGTCTAATCATTACCATTACTATCTTTTCTTGACCTGGAGGTGTATTGTGCCAGCACAGAGTCTGCAGATCCGATGCTCAGTGATGAATGGTCAGAATCATTGGCTCCATTTTCGTTGTACATTACTAGATTGTCCCCAGAGATTTGCTCGTGTTCAACATGTTTGTGTTCAGGCCTGACATGGCCAGAAATGTTTGATTCACACGGAAACTCAGACCTGTTTTGTTCCAATGTCCCATGCCCACTCTTGAGGGAGTTTAGAACTTTCTTCTTTTTCTTTTTCCTCTTTGGCTTTTTGGCATCTGAGTTTTGTAAAACAACTTTCTGTTTAACACTAAAACAAAAATATGGGAACAATTTAAGGTTAGAAAGACAAGTCAAATAAATCTGAAATTGTAGTGAAAGTTTACATCTATCATTTTAAGAAACCTTACACTAAACTGCGTAACGGTCATTGTGGCAACTTAATTTGGAGGGACATGCAATGCTTTGGATTTATTGGTTAAAAGACCAACCGAGAAAGTGTTCACATGTCCATATGCAGTACTTGGATTTTAGTCAACTCTCCCCTGGATTAGGTCATGTTAAGTACAGTTAGTTACAATAAAGATGTACAGCGGCGTAGCACTGTGCTTAGTTACATCAAAGACTCAGAACTTTGACATAGTTCTACAATGTTGTATGCAAGAGTTCTTATCAATTACTTTTTGAAGTTGATATCAAGTGGATGACCACTTGACGAAGCAGAAACGTTTAAGCTCTTACATCATAAAAACATCATTAATCGCACACGAATTTTAGTTGTCAAGCTCGAATTTTGGTGTCTTCAAAACGTGTCTAATGAACAACTGAGCACTACCAACTGAGAAAACCATGGATAAAGACTTAAATAGCAATAAAATTATTAATCTGTGAGCACCTTAAAGCCTTGTCAAAACATCGTGTTCCAAACAGCGATATAGCTCGCGAAGTTGGCAATGAATTAATTTCTGATGATATAGAAAAGACAAAGACGGATATGCAGTTAGACTACAGCTTTCATTTTAAAACAAGACCAACTTCAAAAGGTTCAAATCCGCCAGTATTTTCATCAAAAATCGATACAAATATTTTTCTGAAACAAAACAAATGTCAAAATATTTTGCCAACAATGTCATTCAGCACCGAACAAACATTTTAGACGGGAAGCTTTATATACAAAAAAGGCACTAGTAGTCGTATGATTTTCTATGAGACAGCCATTCAAAAGGCCTTAAATAACTACAAAATTACCAATGTTAAATAAATATATAGGAAAATTTAGGCATGCTATATGTACATTTCAAGGAGTAAACTCTCATCAGTTATGCTAGAACCGAAACATAGGAAGTCAAAGATCCAAATATAGCAAAAGAAACACTCAAATCCAATCAAATCGAAATCTGAAGCCAAATCCGACGGCAGGAACAACTACTAAGTACATTACTTTTCGAGGCCTTTTCGTATTTTCAGTGTTTTAGAATTTTAGTAAAATGCAGCACATTTCTGTAAAACATTGATAAATTTCTTGTCAGACAAGTCTAAAAACAAAAGGAACAAAGGCTTGAAATCCACGAACTCCTTTACAAAACAGGATAGGGATCAGGTGCTCTAGACGGGTAAGCATCCCCTGTCTGGCGCGCAACAGTCGTCGTGGAATCCTTAAAATCTAATCCGGGTTAACGTCAATCCGAGAAGGGGTCAACTTATTTTTGTATTACCGGTAACAGGTGCATAGCTATAGTTGAGATACACTAATACCATATGGATCAACCAATTCGTGGTAGCGACCATAAAATTTTAGTATGGACGACTTCAACCTTGATTGGGTGTATTCTTGTAGTAGTAATTTATGCGACAAAAGCAATGCTCTCTTCAGAAATGAAAACGAATGAGAGTATCGAACCAACAGCAAAACATAAATCCCGTAGGCAAGGGAAGCAGGATTCAATAGCCACAGTTTATAATAGAAAAGTTGCAGTCATCTTGTTTGTCGTAAATCGTAGAAACAATTTTTCCCTCTAGGTCAATTTCGTAGAAAAAATCTAGGTATGAAGCAGATTTTGTTGTCTGGGGTCTCCTTAATTCTGCTTCATAGGAGTACAAAAACAAGTCGGCTAGTATGGGCTCACAATTTGTGTCCATTAGAATGCCAACAGTTTGTTGAAAAACATGCCCACCAAATTATATATATGGCATCATTCAAAACACGTCTGGGGAAATATCCATTGTTATTTGTGGATTAGATATTTCGTACCGGTCAACCAAATCATGATGGCGACCGAAAAATTTCCGCCGGAGTGATGACTCTAAACTTTCCCTGAGAAACCCCTGGCTCAGTAGCTTTTTTGTCAGCTGCAATCATTTATCAATTTTTAAAACCCTGATAAGAAGGATAAACCTTGAAGTAGCGTCATAACTGAGAAAAATACACTCCTTATGCAGGTGCGGCTGGAATGTTGCTAGACATGGACGTAAAGTTTACAATGGGAAAATCAGTCATCTCAGTGAGAGAACATCATCTGTATAGCGAATAAAGGAATAAATCGACGAGAAGGGATGCACAGTGGTCCCCACTGGAATGCCGACACTCGTCCGCAAAACATTACAAAAATAATGTCAATTAAGAAATCTAGCATTCCGCAAATTTCATCTTCAGAGTACTTTTTGTTAGAATCAGGGTGGTTAATTACAAAATAAGGTTTGTCCCCCTAGAACCAAACATTTGTATCTGCTTTGTCATCTTTTTTTAACAAAGCAGCTAACCCTCTTAATTTTTCTTTGAGTTTTGAATGTGGAATTGTAGTATTTAGGTTAGAAAGATCAAATGTTTTGATGCTATTTCAAGAGGAAAGGGACCTTGATTTGAGGCATTCTAAGAGATCTTTGTGATTTTTTAGAATCCACATTTGATTCGCGGATACTCTAGGGTTTTTTTTATCCAGTTTGTCAATTTACTTCGGCTGTTTGAGGTATTCTTTGACAACAAACTTATGATTTTCCTTAATCCCTAATATGTTCTTAATATACCTTGGATTATCTTGGCCTTTTGCACAACATACCTGTACCTATTTGACAACATACCTAAGATATTTTTATTCATTTGAAAAAATACCTGGGATATACTTTACCAGTTTAACAATATACCGAAGATTACTATTATCAGTTTGAAAATATACTTCGAATGTCTATTTCTTTTTGACAATTTACCTAGGATTTTCTTTATCAGATACATAACTTACAATAAAAATAAATCTACGTGCCTGTCATCCTTTTTTTCGTTTTGTTGTTTCTTGGTTGCAGTGTATAACGAAGAGAAACAACAGGAAATGGAGTGAGCAAATACGGAGATGTGATTTTAATAGGATTGCATTTTGACAATAGATTTTCCCGACCTGTTTGAATACATACCTCTCATTTTTATTATCAGTTTGGTTTTCAGCATTCGGTTTCGTTGTTTCATTTGTGTTTAATTGTTTCATTCGTTTTTTGGCTCGTCTTTTCTTTTTCCTATATTCTTGTAACGTCTCGTAGGTTTCAGTTTCTTTGTAATCATTAAGACTATTGTCAGTTTCGTCCAATGATTCAGAATTTTCAGGAACGAGGTTTCTACTTCTAGGGGATGCCATTATATCAACAGTATTCTCAGTTTCATCCAATGATTCAGAATTCACAGGAACGAGGTTTCTACTTCTAGGAGATGCCATTATATCAAAAGTCCTGTCCAGATTTCCTGTTAGTTTTTTCAGTTCGGACTCGCTACCAGTGCCTTCTGTTTCGGATTCTGATTTTTCAATTTTGTTGCCTGAAGCATGTAAACTATCAGTTCTAGCTCTGTCTGGTTCCTTCAAACTGTTTCGCCTGGCAACTGACGCGGTAAGATCACGTACTGTCTCGTGTCTATCGGACACTGAATGTCTTGAATTTGATATTTCAGGTTGGAATATGCGTTTAGGGGATAAGTGCATTTCTATATCAGGAGAAATAAACGGTTTCCAGTAGAATCGTAATATACATCCAAGTATAAGCAGAATTACTGCAACACCAAGAATAAGAATACCAACAATGTGTAATGCTCCATATTTATGGAATGCATCTTCTTCCGCAAAAGCCACAAATGTTATTGTGAAACCCGGGATCATTAGAGGAATTGCGAAAGTAATCATACATGGTCCGATCATTGTCTTTATTTGATCACACCAGTATTTCTTTTTATCCTCCTCAGAAGTCATTTTCCTGGTGATTTTTGTTATCAAATTTGTATTTCAGTCCATGTTGTCGTATATGCAGTAGGGTATTATTTTAGTTACCTGTAACGAAAATTAAATATTAAACAAATCAATATTCGATGTACACTGAACTGAAATGTTCTGTGTAATCGCCATTGATTATCACTTTTGTTAAGACAAAAATTCTTGTTGTTAAATAATAGAACAACTATTTCGAGAAGAAATCATTTTCAACCCCCACAACTACTAATTTATGGTAATGAATTTGAAAGTGTTTTATCATATATAAGAATATCTGTATCTTATTTTGTTGGTTATTTCGTATAATATTTAAATTCAAATTTTTGTTCTATCCAATCATGGCTCACGAGATAATTATAATGGTGTTTTTTTTTGCAAATAAAACTTCGTACTATACTCATATACACAATATTCATACCGCATATAAATAATTATAAGTAGAAAAACATTTGTTAATGTCAAATGCAAAACACTCATTAAATGTGAATTGGCTGAGCTGATGATTGCTTGTTCGTTGCTTGACCTCCGGCAGCAAAACATTTGAGGTATATTCAGCACTAATAAAAGGGGCGATGGGTCTCTAGACGGGGAATTTCTTTTTCAAGAATGACAAATTGGGACTGTTTGAGTAGTAGCGAAGAATTAATCCCTAGCGACTGGCCACTCATTATGAAATGATGCCAAGTGATCAGGGATCTCTATAGTGCGGAGACCATTGCCTCCCAACAAGAGGCATGGCGGTAGCGATCGCGTCCAAAGGGTTGAGAATTTATACATCACGCCCAACCAACAGACTTCAATTTAGGAAAGGTTCTAACTCCTGGCGGAGAAAAAG
>JAULBM010070486.1:0-10085 GCA_032357055.1 Geukensia granosissima | reverse complement strand
TTGTACTTGATAGATCTTTAATTGTGCAAAGTTTGGTTGTGATGTTTTTGTGCGATCTATATTAAAATCGACAAAATTGTATCAAATAATTATAAAATTAAATAATTTCTTGGAATTTTATATTTTAAGCATGTTCCATGTACCATGTGATCGTTGTAGAACCAATTTAACTAAACATTTTGTTGGATTTTCTTTTTGGAGACATTATTCAATACAAAAAATATGAAATAATAGATATTAGCAACTTCTAATCTTTTCAGCCAGATTTGGGCCTTAACGACCCTCGTCTTTTGAATTCCTTATTAAACTCTCACTTTCGGTTTTCGATAAGGACAATAGTTATCCTTTTCATTCTAGAACGCGTATCCTATTATGATTTTGTTTTTTTTTATGGGTTGCTGCTGACAAAAAAGGTCCTCAACAAAGGATTAAAGTTATCACTTTGAAAAAGTTTCGGTCGTCATCATGAATTCATTAACACAATGTCCTTTTCATCAACAACTTTGAATATCCGCTAATGGTTGTAAACTCAAATTCGTTTACCAGTTGTGACTAATACCGTATTTGACTTACCACCTTGTAACACAACGGTTACCATTAATGGAACAGGAGTTGCGTTCTCTTTCCTAGCACCTGAGTTCACCCGGGTTTTTATGGAACTCTTCACACAAGCTTTAGTGTTTTGTGTACTGGAGTTAGTCTTCTGTTTAATGTTGTTGGCAATAGTCTTGCCTGTCTACACAATTAACGATATCCGCTTGTTCCTACTGAATCTTCGAATTCTTTTTAATGTACCCAAAATTAAGTCATTGAATTTCAATCATTTAAAACCTCCTGTATATCTATGGTCATAATCGAGAATGATAATCACTAACAATTTTCATTTCATTAGACTCACTACATCTCGTAAACAGTTAATTTACAATTAGCAATTTTCAATATATATATATTTCAATTGAATATAATCATACTCTGAGTTAAGAAGACCAGATATACTAATAATTCCCTGCTGACACGTATTTTTATTTTGTAAGCGGCCAACCGCTTTTGTAAGTTTGTCAAATAATACGTTATGTAGTAAAATGGGCACTACATAAAATGTATTATTCCTGCCTACGAATGTAACTGTAATGTATAATCTCAATAGAAACAAACCTTTTCTTTATGTGCCTTGGTTGAGTGACCCAGTTCACGGGAGAAGACTTAATAAGTTGGTCAAACTTGTTACTAGGCCTTATTTGCTATTAATTTACATTTTTGTTTACAAGTTCCATCCTTTAAATATTCATCGCATTATATTTTGCAAGTCCAGCTACATTACCTATCTTAACTGAGATATTTTCCTCAATGTATATAAATTTGGAAGTCCTCAGCTAATACGTATAGTTATAAAGAACTATTAGCATCATGTACTTTAATTTTTACTCGTAAAACTGGTTTTACAGTTAAGAAAAATAGTGTGCATGGCTTGCATGGCTTTGCAAAAGATAATGTTTTTGAAATTTACACAAAACATTATTAGGTAATCAACAAGGGTTTGCCAATAAAACTGTTTCGAGATTTAAACGAGCTTATTTAAAAGATTTGTTGTAAATGATCAGGTTTCCTGTGATGCTTAAAGGTTTAAACTTAGGGTTCTAAGACCAATATTAACTCTAATCCCTTCTGTGTATTTACAGGAGGTGACATTCCTGCTGTTGCCTTTTCTGCCGGTCTAACCCAACATGTCAATTTGACACATTCCGAAACCGTAAAATTTGACAGAATATTTACCAACATCGGATCAGGATATGACAGCTCTTCTGGAATATTTAGATGTCCACAAAGTGGTATTTATGTTTTTCAGTTCCATGCTCTATCAAAGCAGGTAATAATATTATAAGCTATAATAATTTTCAAACATCAATTCGTGAAATCTTAGTAGAAATTTGAATAAAGATTTCATAAGATTTGTTTTCTCTGTCCGGAAAATCTTCATGGTTATCAGGTGTGAGCCAGATATATTCATAATTACTTTTTACGTGTATTGCAACTTGCTGCGGTTTTTTTGAGTTATTAAAGAAAGTTGCTTAAACTATTTTGATATAAATATTTTCTGTTTTATCACTCCTTCTCCAAATAGGTGATTGGCCAATCACCTACTTTTTTCTTAAACAATTTCATTCAAGTGAAGTAATTCAGTAAAAAATGAGACCACGTGACACCGAACAAGTTGTTAGATTTGGCGACCAAACCGTTATAAATCGGCACGCTGGAAATTGAAATCTATAAAAGGTTTAAACAAAACAAATAGACACACAAAGGCCATACTATTTCAACCCATTTCACCAAAGTTAAAGTTTTTAAACTGTACAGATCTAGAGGAAATAATTGTTGCATTTGGTTAGTTTGCATCGAATATCGCTGACTTTGTCCGGTCTAGATGCTTCCCTTAATATAAACGTGAAATACCTAAAGCGAAATTCAGGTAAATCATATCAAAATTTACACGGAAAACATTAATAACTTCTACGAATTAAATTTGATTTTCGTATAAACAATACATTGAAACGGATCCTGAATTCCGCCATTCTCGTTTTTGGCTTTTCGTCAAAAAATAACAAAGCACAAAAAACGAAAATTTGAAAACCCGAAAAAATAAAACGCAAAATGTTGCAATCAATTTCTTCCTGTTGTTTCGCATTTTTGCGTTTTCGCGTTTTTGGGCTATTTGATTTAAGTATGAAAAAGGAGATTTTCAATTGCCCGAAATTTTTTCCTTAGTAAAGATAATGTGTGAAATTGAATTTGTAAGAATGACAATAAATCAGAATTCAGCCACGCGGAGATGTAGTTCTCTTGCCAAACTTATCATTTTCCACCACAAATTGCCAACCGTGCTGTCGAATACCGGTTCATGTTATCTTATATATTGTTCATATCTATGTTAAGGACAAGACAGTATGGCTTCAACTCTATCATAATTACCATTATGTGGTGTCTGTATATGGTCACACAGCTAACGACTACTCAGCTGGGGGCAATTCTGTTGCAATCCATCTCTCTAAAGGTCAGTGCTCATTTTAATGAAGAATGTTGTAAAGGAGCATGAATTACCAATACCTTCATAATTTTTGTGGTTATTTTGGTTGCTAGTGACTACAATGAATACAATATGATATTACTATCTCAGGATATGATATTTTTACGTCAAAGTGAAGTTATAATCATATAAAAATTAGGAAAATTGATGTTAATTTTTATAGTGACCAAAAAGTGACTTAATCATACATTCTTCATCATATACCTTAAATCTCTGGCATTTGTTATCAAAATGTTTTAGACTTGTCTTTCGTTTCATTTTGTTGGCCATGGTCTTGTCTGTCCTCGACTTAACTATTTATGTCTGCCCCTTTGGTATCTTCGAATTCCTTTTTAGACCACCTGAATTGGTATGTTAAAAAGAAAGAATATGGAATATATGTCAGAAAGACACAATCCACATATATTATGTATTTTTGTATTTGTTTAGTTTGGGGAACAAGTTTTCCAATAGACAATGGCGGGTTAAAAAGCATTTATTATATGCTAAATGCGCATTTCAAGGAGAAGTCTCTCATCAAAAGCATTCGAATCAAAGATAGGAAGATGACCCAAACCTTAAATTTCAACATCCGGTATAGAAATGAAGTTCTGTCACTCCTCTGTCCAAATTATCTTAAGAAAACACTTTTAACTGATCTTTTTATTTGGGTTCAGCTGATGATGAAACTATTCAAACAAGAATTTGTTGTTCACAAAGTGTTTATGTCCCTTTATAGATAAAACGGACCTTTACCCGTAAACTACTGGGTACATCATGTAATCTCTAAGATTCTATATTAAACTTCCTCCGCCATTAGGTTTGATAAAAGGTATTAAATGTGTCAAAACACTAATTCACCTTGCGAGTTAAAAATACACCAATTAGTAAGACGTACTTTCAGTTGACGAATTATTATAAGTGCAATTTTATTTTAAAGATAGATAAATTAAGATGACTTTGAAAGAAATATTGACCAATTGTAAGAGTGATTTGAGATACGGCGGCATGTTCCAACAGCGCGTTGCTAACGAATGTTTCAAGGAAGTAAAAATTACTTTTTTAACTCGGGTTCGCCATGGAAGACAGCATTTTTCTAGAAGAGTTTAAACATATTATGATTTTTTGTTTGATTATAACCATTACAAGTACGAATTATTGTATATATTGTCTTAAAGTTAATTTAAAAGGTCTAGACGAAATTCAATAATCCCACATTTAGTTCAAAATCTTGAATGAATGTTTTCTCCAGAAAGACTCATTTCATTGTCCTGAGGTTGGCAATAAGACAATTATTATCCATAAATCAAACTTTTACTCATAGTGAAACTTGACTCTCAAGGCAATTATGACAATTTTCTTAATCTGAAAAACTGTATACTCTTACTTATTTTCTTGCAAGTGAATGTATGTTGCAAAAATACAATTACCATTTTTCCAAGATTGTTATCTGTAAAATTCACTCTTTGTTAATTTTAAATATGGCTCATCTGTGTTCTTACGTCATGAAATATAAATTTTAATTTGTCCATCAGTTTAATTATAAATTTATACAGTTTGACTGGTTTTTCTATTTTTGACCCAGATGTGTCTGGTATGGTAAATCCAGAATAACGCTATACACGCAGTAAAATTTGGCTTTAAATATTTGTTAGCAACCTTTGTAAGCTGTGGATCGAGTGTTTCTGGCATTACATATTCTTTCTTTTCAATATTTAGTAGTATTTATAGTTTTCCGATAACTTTATAGTAATAATTTAAATGATTAAGTTCGATCACTTCACATCACGAACATTTTTGAGAATCGGACGTATTTCTTAAAAAACAAAGGTACAACGGACACAACAGAACAATGGGAACAAGAAAGAAAAAACGAAAATGGTCCGAATTTCTAAAGTTTAACAAGTGATTGTTATATCTGTTAATATTTCAGTCTATATCTGAATATTTAAGTTTTATTCAGGTGATGAAGTGAAGGTTATGGCAGTAGACTCTAAGAATGGTGCCTCTACGTCCATGTACGGCGCAACAGACGAGGTGTATTGTACATTTTCAGGCTACCTTATTTCACCAGTATTTGAAGAATTCCCAGTAGTTGGATGAAAAAAGTTTTTTCAATAAAATGACGTTTTCGGATGCATGTTTTGTGTCCTTTCTTCGTGAAAGAAACTTTTGCTTGTCAGGGAAGGAGATGATAAGCGATGGAAAATATCTTGATAATTCGGTTTCTCTAATTTCAGTATTTCTATTATGATGTGTTGTTTTATTTGATTTTGCAGAACCATATCTGTTGGATTCAGGAACGAACCTGTTTATTATAATTCGAGCGTTTTTTATATTCCAACTGACAACTTATTTTCTTGGTTATAAAACAAAGACGAAACCAGAGGCTCCGAGAGTTCTGTTTGGCTCACCTAACAGAGAATTCTTACTGGTCATGGCCAGGAAACAATGTTGTGCACAATTTTGGTAGAGAACAATTGGCTGAATAGTTTCACACAAGAAGAATCTATAGTTAATTTCCCTTAGAGTCCAATATTACAACATTTGGCTGTGTCAGCCAATTTAGAAGGCAGTACGTGATGCAAACCATAATTTTGAAAGAAGAT
Source organism: Geukensia granosissima (assembly GCA_032357055.1). Taxonomy (NCBI): domain Eukaryota; kingdom Metazoa; phylum Mollusca; class Bivalvia; order Mytilida; family Mytilidae; genus Geukensia; species Geukensia granosissima. Next base: position 4,415 of record JAULBM010070486.1, on the reverse strand, counting down.
CATTCTAACAAATATTACAATAGGGTCCTGCGCTTTATTTTGTCAAGCTGTGGCAGCCATCTTGGTTGTCGGTCGGAATTGCCGAAAATCATTTTGGTAGAGAAACATCTTAAGACATTCCACCAACATTTGTTTGCAATCGGCTCGGCGGATTCATACAAGAAGATTTTCCATGTTAATTAACCATAGGATCTTATGTTAAATTGAGTTAGGCAATCCAGAAACAAAAACTTTTCCCCACGTTAGAGGTAAAGGAAGCACCTTGTCAATGTTTTTCGCAGCATTATCGGTAACAACCCAAACTGGTAAGAAGGCTTTGGAAGTGTGGTCAAACGACTCGCTGATATCACTTTATGGTCGATATTGAAGGCACTTAAAAGTTTGTCTGGCCTTACTCGATTCATTCCAAACTGGTTGAAGACCAGCGACTGCATCTTTTTTGCAGAAGTGTTCATTTTTTAGTACCTGTCACTCTTTTGGTTTATAATGGATACTTTTTACCGGCAACAGTTGTCTCGAAATGTGGAAAGTGCCATACGTTTTAGAGAGCTACTGGTATCCACTGATTCAATGCTCGGTTTCTGAATAATCCATCGCAATAGCAGACATCTGAAAGTAACTTCGATTAACTCTCGAAGCCAAATCCTCGTAGCTTCTGCAGGGGCGCGTCATTAAGCACATGTCGGACAGAATTAAGTTTCCTGATTTTAATCCAACCATATGAATATACTGTATCGCCAATAGAAACCTGTCTCCTACCTGAAAGGTAGAAATGTCATTCCTTTTCATAAAGGGTATTCCTGTGAGAACTTCCACTGACGACTACACAACTAGATTTTAAAAAACAACCAATGGTCATTGCGTGAACACTCGATGCGAACTTCACCGATGACGATAAATGGGACAAACCGTCGGTTTGACGAACAGACTGTTCAGCAGCATTCTGAAACCAGTAAAATCTGTTCGCACCACTGTCGATAGTTAAACAGACTATGTATGCTCTTATATTTGCGTACTGGAATGTATATTGGAAAGATACAGTGTACATCTTTCCAGCATTTTAATCAGTAAAATTCCTTGAATGTTATCGTTGTACAAGTTTGGCATATCGGCTTTTATTATGCCATGACTTGTATATTTTATTTGATCCATTTATACAATAAGAAATTCATAAAGTTTGACTGACCTTAATTTTTGCCACAAGCGTGTCTGATGAAGGTTAATCCAGAAAAGCGCTCTACAGGCAGTTAAATATAGCTGTTGAATATTTGTTCTAACCTTTTGAAAGATGTGAATCGTGTATTTCTGGCATATATTCCATATTAGATTTTTAAATATGTTATCAGACTAAAAGGTAAGGTGATGATTCTCCTACCATCATGCGATTTACCTCAGAAGAACCATTGACTTTTTGAGAAGATTGATGTGTTTCAGTATCACCATCTAATCCCTCCTCTTCGGAATCGGTGCCGATTTATCTCGATTTATCATGTATTAGCGGTCACTGGATGGTAAGAACGTTCGCTTAAAAATGACGATCAGGCCTACCTGATACTTTGCAGAAAGAACAGCAGTGTCAAATTGTCTTCTTTCGTAAATTTAGATTCTTGTCGGACGAAATTGAAAGAACCACCTGCCCTCATAGCTTTGGCATCATTAGATCTTCGAAAGGTAAATTATAATTTCGTATAGTGGGGAGTTCAAACTTTGCAGATCTCCTGTTTGATTGAAGCTAGAGTACATGAGCGTAAATCTGTTACATATCTTTGTTTGTCTACTTTTGGCAGTCATGCAGAAGTAAGTCGTACCCATGTCAACACAACGAACTTCTCTAGCGTAAGAGTCCTGATCTTCGACAGTGACGACGCCTTTATTGATCCCGGTATCTCTAGATTTCTTTTTCCCATCTAGTCCCATCCACATGGAAGGGGGCAAAGTTCTGATCCAACGAAAGTGTATGAATAAATTCTGTTTAAATTTTAAAATCAATAAACAGTTTCATTTTTGGAAGTCACCTATGCTTCAATAGTTTTTGGTAGTCACCACTGCTTCAATACTCTGTGAGTATTTGTCATTAATACCGTTCAAATAGTATCACGGTAAACAGTGTACGTTTACGAGATCAACATGCACAATTCAGTAGGTCTCCAAGAATTATAGACAAAGTTTGAATTTGAAACTTTTCTCATGGGTGTAAATTCGAATCGCGCTGCCACTACGCCGAAACAAATGCAAGAATTCCAACAGAGTTAATAGTCACCAACTCAATGAAATTATGGCGAACGCAGACTCTATAGATCGCAAATTTCCAGTAGTATTTAACAATATTTCCTATCACATTCAGGTAACAACAAAATATTTTACAACAATAGTAAATTTTTGTAGGATGGTCAATACCATCTTTTCACAAAATATGATGTTGTTTTTTGCGTCTGCACGTATTCACCGCATTAAAATAAACCTTTAACGATGCAAAAATTTGCGAAAATGGCATTTTTAAATAAAGCATTTCAGTGATAGTTTTGTACATGAAGTGTGCCCTGAAGTATCAGGTAGAGAGTAGCTTTGAAATATACACAACACTCTGATGTACTTCAAATAAGAGCTCTAATTCAACTTTGTTAATTTCATGTTTAGTGATTTTGTGTTTCTGCCGAAAACCATGCACCACGTTTCAAACATAAACAATAACAAACATGTACCCAATTTCAAACATAAACAAAAACAGACGCTCTATCTGAAATATAGTACATGTAAAATATTTTAATAAAACCACTTTTGGCCAAGCAATGATTTTATTTTTATCGGTTTGTTTGTTGAATAAATGATAACAGTGTTAGCCCATAATACCTTGATAAGCTTCTTCTTGCGATACTGTTTTAAACAAGGGACTAACGTACAGTTATGGGCTCAGAGGTAATATATTAATATTTTAATGCGCTTATAAGAATTATCCTTTGCAAATCTTGAGTTAAAGTTTGCTTGATTGTAAATTTGTTTTCGTTTTTATTTAAATAAAATTGCAAAATCTTTGAAAAAAGAAAGAAATGCCGACCTTTATTTAATATTTTTTATTATTACGTGTGTGCACAAAATATCCAGCCAGGGATTTTTTTATATCAATATGGCGATGGTGATCATCAAAAAGCAATTTAATCAAAGCAAGTTATGTTGCGTGATTACGATGGGTTTTTTTTAAATAAACTCAATTTTTGTCGGCGGTATTTAAAATGCTATGAAGTAAAAAAATGCAGTCTTCGCGAGATTGAAAAGCTAGGCGATTAAAATGCATTTTACAATACCATGACCAACACAGTTGATAATTGCGGACCAATGGGTCACATATATACATTGCAGAATGACAATTAGACGCGCTTATAGTAGAAGTTGAACTATTATGAATGTCCTCTGAAGAAATATTTCCGTTTTTCCTATAAACTGATGAATTTTGTATTTCAAATTATTTGGCAAACTGTGATCAATTGTACTGTATTTTTGAAATCCTGGTAAATGTAGCAAAACATAATCAAATTCAGATATTGTTATTTGCAGTTTATATCTTATAAATCGATTTAAAACATTGGATATTTTAAAATGTAGAGCACTGTTTTGATCTAAGATTTTAAATGTTCAAATCGTCTTTTGACTTGTATGAGGATACCTAATAAATTTACAAATACGGCTGTAGATATTAACACTTATCAACCAGGAAATTCTGCTTGTTTTCAGATAGATTAGTTATCTTATCTGGTCAAAATGGATTGGTTCTTTTATTTAATTTTTGTTCTCGCCGGCATATACAATAATAAAACCATATTGAAATAAATTTCGGGTTCCTACATTAAAGAAAGAGTTAGCTTATGGCAAGGTATTGATTTAGTCCTAAAACCTGCTAAAATAATAAATATCTATTTTGACAATCAATTTGTTTTACCAATATATATTTTTTCTGGCGTGTGCACCATATTTAGGTGACTTCAGAGAATTGCCCTTAAATAGTGAAAGTATTTGCACAAATGTAACCACCAAATTTTTATCTTAGAATACAAAATGTTACAGCTCTAATGTTGACAATGATCAACTTTCAAGGTTCAAGGTCAGACCTTTACTTAACCTTATTATTTAGAAATTAGTACGTTCTATTTGTTTCCATAAGTAGGAGAGGGTTCGGATCGTTGATCCTTCCGCATGTTGTATGTGCCTGTCTTTAATACGGACGTTTCACTATGTCCCGGATTTTATATCTATTTTGATTGGTTTATTTATTAACATTTTGATGATTTCCCTGTCAACTCACATGTACATATATCAATTTGTTCACTTCAATTTAAATCTTTATTTATTTGCAAAACACAAACATAAACCCATTTGGGTTGTGGCAAATACAACACAATTAAACAATATTAACATACACA
>JAULBM010070485.1:0-19825 GCA_032357055.1 Geukensia granosissima | reverse complement strand
GGATTTTATTGATAGAGGGTTGCAGCTGACTAGAAAGCTACTGAGCCAAGGGTTTCTCAGGGAAAGATTAGAGTCATAACTCCAGAAGTTTTTCGGTCGCCATCACGATTTGGTTGACCGGTACGAAATATCCATTTCACAGATGATAATGGATATCTTCCGACTGTCATGAATACAAATCCATTCCTATGTGACTATACACCAGCTTGGTCATGGACTTGTCTGTCTTCCGACTTAGCGATTTCTGTCTGCCCCTTTGGTATCTTCGAATTCCTTTTGCTTTCACTTACTGCGAGCATTCATAAGACATGTATCTTCTTTTTGCTTGTCTTTTTTTAGTTTATTTATTGTAATTAAGGTACATTTTTGTCGGATTGGTAAACTTTCTGTTTAATTTTTATAGTTCGTAAGTTACTGCTTTTATTTTTTTGTATTTTTTCCCTTTGACCATTCGTACCCACTCAACTAGCTATATCCAACTACATGTCTCAAATGCTTGTCCCAAGTATGGAATTGTGGTTATTGGTTTGTCTTAGTGATTAATATTTTGTTACATGGACGTTTCTGACAATAATCATGTAAGAGCAGTATTTTAATGCAAACAAGATTTTTTACATTTACAATTTAGAGCTTTTCACAAGGAGTGGTATTTCACCCTTGTTGAATGCCTTGTGGAGAACTCTAGAGTTTGTAATTCCCTTCTTCTTCGTGTCTCTCTGATATTTACCCCACATCTTTTCATTTTCATATTTAACACGTCAGATTTATCGAGACGGAAGTCATATCTTATGTTCAATTTCGACACTACCTCGCGACAAATGAATAATTGTTGAGTGATTTGTATTTCGTAAACATTCAATTGTGTTGTCCCTGTCTTGTGCTATATTTCATCTGTCAAATAATGAATATTGGCGTTGCTGACTGTAATTATGCGAAGACAACATTAGAACAGAATAGGAGGGCGAAAAACACAAAATAATTCTAACAATTTATTGAAGCAGAAAGACACAACTGCGTTTTTCAATACTGAACAAAGATTTAGCCAACGTAGAATTATATGTTCCTTTGAAACCTGACAGTTAATTTGGTTCTCGGATTTAAATAAGACATATTTTCGAATTTAGGATATCTCCTTGATTTTTCACAGTGCTGTAATATATGTTGTTCGATGCTGTTTTTCTGTCGTGTTTGTGTTGTGTTCCAGTTTCCAATGTCTATATTATTTTTCAATGCTTTTAATACAGAAAGCTTGGCCGTCACACGTACCCATTTTTAGTGTTAGAAAAAGAAGGCAAATGCAGCAATAAAAAGGCCATTTTTTGTCCCCAGTTATCACGCTCTTTTCCAGTTGCAGCGAAATTTGTTTCCTTGTTGTATCCCATTCCAAAACTATATAAAATTATTTTAGAATTGTTGAACATTTTTGCGTCTGCATGAGATGGAAGTTAGATAACCAATAATCACTCAATCTTTTGTTTTGTTTTGATTTTTTCATTTTAAATGAAGTCTTGATTGTTTCTTTTTTTATTTTAAGGGTGTGTTGGTTGTTTCCATTTGTAATTTAAGTATACAATGTTGTTGGCTGTTTTTGTTTTGTACTCCAGCTGCCAATGTTTCCTGACCTTTTGTAATGACTTCGGCTTCTGTTATTCCCCCCCCCCTTCTCTTACTTCTCTTTGTTTAATCATAGCCTTACGTCCATTGGTATTAATTTTATTTAGCGGGTTATTGGATTGGCAATTGTATTTGATTGGATGCCAAATGTAAACGAAGTTGCTCATAAATCTATACTGGAGGCGCTTTACTTTGTTATTAACTCCTTGACTGCTTCTATACAGGAAAAACCACTATAATTATCATACGCAGGGAAGTTGTGGTCTCTAAATGAATGCGATATAATTTTTCGGGACTTTATCAAAAAGAAAATTCATCATGTGCTATTTAAAAAATTACAACAAAAGCTTATGTCACCGAACACATTCTCAGGCTTAAGGTTCTGTAAAATTTAAAACGGGAAAACCATAATTTCATAATTACACATATATAAATAAAAATAAAGCAAGATAATTAAAAAATAAAAACAACGCGAAGACTAAGCTTTAATTTTATACTCTAAGAAATGAAGAAAGAAAAGTTTGAGTCGTGAATCTCGTTAACTTGTTTCATTATACAAAAATTCACAGTGCAATCTTTTAGCAAAATAGTAGGGGTACCCTTCCTGAAAAATTGCGAATGAGTAGGCACGTTAAGCCCCATATTTGGCCCAAATAAAAACTTTAGTATCAAATAGTATCAAATATTGCATAAAATTAATTAATTTCTTAGTATTATCACATTTAAGCATGTTCTTTGTGTCATTTGACCATTGTAGAACTAATTAAACTAGAAATTCTGTAGGATTTTCTTTTTTATAGACACTATTCAATACCCAAAATATTGCCTTAACGACCCTTGTCCAAATGTGAAATTTAGAATAAATCTTAATCTTCTTCAAATAGGTAAGAACTATTGTGACCTTATGTGAATAACAGAATTGTATTTATTAATATATTTTATATTTTGAAAATTTGCTATTTTGAAAGTACCAATACCGCGTTTGTGAGGTCCCAGCTGGCGAAATACATCTTATATAAACTCACTGAATCCTTTTTAAATAGAACAGAGTTCAAGTTCAGATAATAATCCATTTAAAGTAAAAATAAGAGATAAGACAAAAATCGCATCTTTTTTCAGCAGAAAACCGACAAAAAAGTAAGATCCCGAACTGACGTAGGTATTTAGAGGTGACATCACGTGTCTCAATCAGAGAGCACCCCCACCCCCCCCCCACCCCCCAACAACAACAAAAAACGCTAAAAACAAGTATTCGTCTAACTGGTCATTGAATTTATCCACTGTGAATTTATCATTTTGATTTGTTGAAAAAAAACACAAGCTGATTATTTGGTTTTTTTTTAGAAAACAGCCTTTTTTTTTCTTTGTTTATTTTGTTATGATGTCAAAAACCTCAAATACTGTTCATTGATTCCTGTCGTTTGATAAACTCAATCTGAACATCATCGGTTATTTCCGTTATAAAATCCGGTAAAGGATGACGGAAATATACGAGGGTTTTCCAATTGTGATTAACTGTGTCCGAAGTTAGGTTAGTCACATGATTGTTACATGTGTTTTTCCTATCGATCAATAATTTTGTTTTTGGGGATTTAAAGTGAAAATTTATTCGCAAATTTGATTTCAAAAATAAACGTTGTGTCTACAGCCACATACTTTTCCAAGTGTTTTATAAGCGGAAAACATAGATAACATATCGTGGGCGACGGGTGGTTTCCAGAAACCGACGTACAGAAATGATCAACCGTGATCCTCAGCTGTTGTTAGGTTATAAAAAAAAGAGCCTGGTCGTTGACAAACAGTCAATTTTTTAATAAAAACAGATTATTTTCAGTAGCGGAAATATCTGACATGAAAACCAATCAATTTTTTTACAGAAATTTGCTGCAGTTATTTGAATTCTAAAGCACTGAAAATACGGAAATGCTTCGAAAATTATTGCAGCGAGTAGTTGTCAATTCCGCTGAATTAGGCTTCCTATTTCGTTTTATTAATTTGTTTACTTCTTTTTCTTTGTTTGAATCCCTGACCTCCTAGGATTGGTTTTCATGCTAGTGGTGAGAGGTTACTCCTTGAAATGACATATGGCATTTATCCAAATTCACCATATATTTTAATATGAGAAAGGCACCGCCTTCAAAGAGGACGGATCACGACGGAATTAAATTATATGTACATTTATTTTGAGTATATGCTGTTGTATATTTTTAACTTAACTTCATTGATAGGAGAGAAACTTCGAACCGGGAAAGAAAATTAATTAGTACTCCAGTTTTTCTTCGAAATAGTCAAAATATGTGTTCATGTCTTTTGAGTTTGAATTTTTGCATCGAAAATTGATTATTTCTTTTTATTCATGAATTTTTCCCTGTAACTGAATAAAAAGTTTTCATTTCTCATACACTTTATGTATTAACGTCTACTTTTGACACAAATAATTTTGAAATGAAATTTTACATAGTTCCGATATGACATCACAACAAGTTACTTCAGTCCTTTGTATTGTGATTTGATATTTAAAAAAAATCGAACTTTTATTGTAAGTGTAACATCATAAGCAGGGCAAGCTAGCAATGATTTAAAAAAAATCCATAAACAGAGGAAAAGAAGTTAAATCTTATTTTGCCTTGGTATTCGAGTGCACTCTAATGAAACCCACTAAAATATTGAAATATAACAATATTATAATGGATATTAAGAAAAATAATAACCAGCTTGCGATGCATTTGATTTCAAATTATTAACTTATACTAATATCATTATATGCTTATTTAAACTCTCTCGATTTTGGTTAAAATTTCTCTTCACCATACATGTGCTGATAACTTAATTTTAAAATTTATTCTGAATAAAAGAAAAATGAATAAGGAATAACGTTTGTCACTATTAAGTTGTATAAGTCTCTCTTTGTCCTAGATTTTGACCTCAGTGGAACCTTAAGATTAGTTGACTTGTTTGTGTTTTTCAACAGCTCGACTGTTGTATGCAAACAGCTCGATATCGATAGGCGATGTAAGTAGTAAAATATAGTACTTGTGTAGAGGGAAAAAGCATCAACGTTTGAACTCGATTAATTGAAATGTTGATAAAAGGAAACACATTTGATTGACAGGCTGGTCGTTTTCTACATGCTATTTCAATATTTAATTAACATGCTCATACGATTCCAATACACTGTCACCTTTGGTCTAGTCTGAGCGAAACCATTAAAAGTCTGTTTTATTGCATCCTGCGGTGAAGAGTTCGCGCATGCGCATATATCGATAAACAGTGGTTATCTGTTCCCCAGTCCCATGTTTTCAGTGATGCATGATGGGACGGGAACCAGGATATAAACTTGTCGCCTGTTGTCTGGCTACGTCATTCATCATTTTGATCACACATTCACGTAGCTGTCATCAAAGCAGCAACACGTACAACGTGGAGTGATGGCGTAATGGCCAAAGCCTTATATCGCCCTCGACACAGTGACCCACTGGCAACCAGCCCTGCTGCAGTGTGTTGAGGCAGGACGCGGCCATGAAAATCACTTCACAGCGGAACCGGTCTGCTCTGTTCGGCACCGTGGCCCTGAAAAGTGCCGTTGTATATAAAAAAAAATCCAGCAAGCAACCAACAGACGCCATCTTAAAACAACGACCTTGAAGGCGAGAAGTTACAACAACTCAACCGAGGTTCTTGACAAGTTACACCAACAACGTACCAACGACATAAGTTACATTAATACCTTAAGGTCCACCAGGGATCGTCCGACTGAGAGCATTAATTTGCTGTGTAGGACGTTAGAAACCATCAACCACCACTAGCTCACATAAAGATCCTTCTAAATCTGATTAAATAGATAAATTGAGTAATATTAACAAAGATCTTACCTTTGCAGTGATTACCCTGACTTTTTCCCAAAATGAGTCACCACCATTTATCACAGAGAACTGGCATTGAAAAAGCAAATCAGGTCAGCGCCAAACTTGAATGTTAGGTGTTATCAAAACTTCAATATACAACAAGAGCGACGATTTCTTATTCCCTATTCTAATGTTTTCTTCCCTTAAGACTACTTCATTAAGTGTCATAAACGGTTATATTTCACTTTTTCGTTTTGCCCGTATTTGCAGCGATGTTTTCAAATTTAAGGACCGTAATAATTGTATAACCAACAAATTAACCAATTAAGGATTCCATTGCAATAAATTAGTAAAAACGTTTACTTAATTAGGTCATTGGTATAATATTTTAAGGTTTGGCTGCTCCTGCAAAAAGATAAAATACGGGATATCAAACCCAACGTTTTTTAAATGAACTGAAAATACTTGTTAATTAATGATGTTAAATCATTGACATAAAAACTAATTTTTATCAATATTTTGTAACATCTGTCGATCATTTTTATATATTATTTTGTGCCATGTTTTTTGACTTTCAATGAATTTTTTTTCATCAAATTTAGTTGCATGCGTCTTGAATTGATTAACTCACGAGAGTATCAACTATACTTGTCGAGGTTCGTACATCACGTTATCTATGGTTGCATTTGCAACTGTCTGTGAACTATTTTAAGAGTTAATTCTATACAGTCGAACTTTCAAATTTGTTTTAATGTATTTTGTCACAGGCAGGGTTGGGCTTTACCTTGCGATATATATATATATATATATATATATATACGTAACGTTTGTGCCTGTCCCAAACCAGGAACATGCGGTTGATGTCGCTTTTTAATGTTTAACTGCGCCTCGTTTAACCTAGTATACTTAATTAATTGACTGAATACTGTTTGGATTTCATAACATTTTATTTTTTTGTGTCATTTACAGTTTGTCTTACTGTGTGCATTAATAATAGTCCATTATTGAAAGCCTGAAGGTTGAATAAATATGGACAAATTTGTATGCTATATGTTCATATCTAGAAGTAATAATCTATCATCAATAGCATTAGAATCGAAACATAATTATAAAAAGTCAAAGAAAGAAAGCACTCAAATCATTTCCGTATTATCAGTGCTTTAGAATTTTAGCAAATGCAGCAAATGTCTGTAAATCATTGTTTAGTAAATTTCATGTCAGACAAGACGGACAACTGGTTGGTGAATACCTTCGGGGACCTATGTTCCACCAGCAGATGCATCGATCCAGTGGTTTCAAAACACAAAAATACCAATGTTGAAGAAATTAATACGTTTGGAACAGCAGTCTCATAGATAATCATGCCATATCACCTTTTTTTAAAATAACGTGATTTATTGTTTGGTATCTTGTCCTCGTCCTGAATAAACAATAATTGTAAAGATGGAAATTAGTATGTACATTTAAGTTGTTATCTCAAATTCTTATAGATATATTCTGGAAAATTGTTGGTATCTGAAAACCAGATGTTCCTAGAACCTTTATCAATCACCGAAAAAACATTCTATTGTTCGTTATATTCATACTGTTCATATAAATTATTTCGCAAATTATTGTGTAGCTCTTGCAAAAACTTTTCAGTCTATTTTTTCTATCTAATAAGATTTTTATTAACTGTAACAAGTATTTAAAAAAAAAATCAGAATAAGCAAACCTTGTTGTCCACTAGGAGGAGCCAGTATCGTTAACCTAAAAAGCAGTTATTTAAAAAATCAATACTATTAATTCAAAAGTCCAATAGACACCGTCACCAATTGCAGCTGGAAATACCAAATATTCACCCCGAAGATGGACGGGATATAGAAATAGGCAGATCTGTTTCTTCGCTTGTAGGTAAAACCCATGCTAAAGGGGCGTCCGTTAATTGGGCGGGATGTATAAATACTCAGCCACCACGAGAGTTAGTTGCTCTGTTGCTCCCCTAGGAGGTAGGACACCTAAAGCGGCGTCCGTTGGTTGGGCGGGATGTATAAAAATTCTTAAGCCGTCTCGGACGGGAACGTTATTGTGTTGGGAAAATGCCGCGCTCTAAGTACGTCTAAGATCCCTTTGCAACAGCTCGTAATGGGTTGTCCGTAGTGAACTGTTGCTAAGATAAATATCCCACCCCTACCCAAACAGTCCCAGTTTGCCATCCTGTGGCTATTAAATTCCCCGACCTACCCCATCTAGCCACCTTCATAATTTATTGTTTGATAACTTGTTCTGGTCCTGAATATGCATGAAATATTTACCACTGGTCGTAAAACAACAATCAATCAATCATCCAAATATTCAAACGCAACCAAGACCCATTCTGCATCAAGAAGTTTCCTTTTCCTATTATGTAAAATAAAATAAATCTGCGGTGATTATTTTTGTTGGCAGAACATTATCAGCTAGGTAATCAAAAGACAATTCCCCATAAGTGTAATTGAAATATTAACTGGACAACTGTTTTAGACAAGACTATCTTGATACAGAAATTTCAACATTCCGCTGCTAATTTGTCTTGTGGAGATGTTAGATAAAATGACTAAGGAGCAGTCCAGTGATTCATTGTTGCAACTTGCTTATTAATTTGCAGAAGACTTATGTAAGTGAATTTCATATAAGGACCAATGTTAAACTGAGTTTGGATGTGGTGTCGTCTTTGGAAGTGGGCGGAGGTGGCGAGAAAAGTTTATATATTGTTACAGCATTACACTAAAATGGCATTTCAACTTTAATTTCCAAACATTTATCTAGTAACTTCAAAGAATTTGGTTTTTATTTGAATTTTTCTCACCGTTATTTTAAGTCGACCGTTAAATTATTAACATACCTAAGTGTCAAAGAAAAGAAGATTAAAGTATAAAGTTATAAAATACGATGTTAAACAAACGGACGTTCGAAAAGCCGAGTAATTGAAAAAGCGCAATATATCCTTTAGGTCAGTTGACTTATTATTGCAACGCACAAAATAACTGCCTCAGTGTATATGGAACGCGATTGCCATCGAACAACATTGTAAACGTCTCTAAACTGTCTTGAACGTATATGCTTAATTTGGTTTTTGACTTCTCCATCCTTTAGTTAATACGATATTTTAAAGTGCAAGAATATATATAACAAGAACTCAAACTTCAATGTAACCAGAGAAAAGACGGACCTAGATGATACAAGTATGTATAAATGATTCGTTTTGTATAAGAGTAACACGTATATCTAAATTATGAAGCATACTGCTTCCTAATAAAAACGATTGTAATAATGAACTGTTATTTTGTATATGCTGAATTGGTCTGCTTAAAACCTAGACTTATACCTAACAATGACACTCAGGGAGGGCTCAAAGACAAAAATATACGACAAGAGAAATGACTTTATTTTCACATTGTTAACTTTCCATCGATATGTAGCAGCATTCATTCCGCAACTGCATACGGAGTGTATATTCCCAACTGATACATACTGCAGGGCCTGTGCTTTCTATCAGGATTTTACTGATAGCTACTGAACCAAGGATTGCTTGTGGAAAGTTTGAAATCATCACTCAGTGTAGTGTTGTGTTTACTATGTTTGTTTTAAGTTTCATTTTATTCTACATTGTCTTGTCTGTCTTCTGACTTTACGATTTCTGTCTAAGCCCTTGGGATTTTCAAATTTCATTTTGAACACACACTCAGAAAATTTTGGAACTTTCTCGTCACCAATAGTTTATTCGGCAGACCATGTGGTTCAGGTTGACTCCTGCTGCATACATTTATTTTCTTATGATTTTTATGCGTTGCTTCTTTCGTCTCAAAATGTTATGAAATCTCGAATGATTTTTACATTAGCATTTTTCATGTAGATTGAAATTCTTGAGCCTTCCAACGGCTTTTAGGAATAGTATCAAAATTTTGTATTAACATGGTTCATATATATATAAAGAGAGAAAATATTTTGGGACGTATAAAGTATTATCTTGGTACCATCAAGTTCACATTTTTTTTCCAGAAAACTACCGAAGTGTATAACTTATTAATGGGTCTTCCTCGCAAGACATTGTCGCCTGTGCCCACATATTGCCAGGGAATATTTGCAAACAGGAAGGAGAAATGCAACAAGTTCGAAACTGTCTTTTATTCTGCATTTCACCATACTGAAGCTCTGTGCCAAATATCAAGAAACTAACCTGCTTAATTCCGGAGTAAAATGGGACAGAATGTTTTAGTCACACAATTGCAAGACGATGCTAATTGACGGATAGTGATACCTATATGTCGCTCTGCGACACGGAAGCGACACAATAAGATCTTATAACACTTTAGAAGTGAGCAAGACTATGTCCATCAGTATGATAATCAATGTTAAAAACTGAAACAAATAACTATGGCAGAATCACTAGAACTATAAATAGTAAAAACTACAATTTTAGTAAAATAAAAAGCATCAACAAAAATAAAACATTGAAAAATTAACTTCATAACAAGTTTGACAGTAAATAAAATCAAACCCATAAATATATAAACATATAAATATTTGTATAATATAAACAACAAAATAATGTCTTGATCAGAAACCACAACCAGACGTTCCGCTATCCAGACATGCAAATGATATATTAACTGCATGTACCAAAGCTTTTCCCGAACTAAACGGGATAAATCTTAAAGATGAAGATATGTTCAATTTCAAAATTCTAATTGTTTTGGCAAATGTTTTAATTTGTTTTTAATCTTGTGTCAGATAATATTATATATATGGCTTTATATATTTAGAAGCTACAACGTTTATATGCAAAAAATAACTACGAAATTAACAAATTATATCCGATCATAATTATAAAAAATAATATTGTTCTATGCTGAGCATTAAGCACTTTGAAATCCAAATCTGATTAAAAAGGGTTAGGTCCCGTATTTAAACCCGCCCCATTTCCTGACTAGCCTCACTTTGAATGTATTTACATTAAGGTCATAACTGTAATTGACTTTAGAGTTATTTAACTTTTGAACAAAATTTCTGTCATAAAGCGGCGGTCAGTTATACTGGTGTAGGGTTCGGAGTAGCCATAGAAAACCACCGACTTTGGGCTGGTAACTGTCAAACCTTATCATGTGATGCGAGTCAATAGGTATGATAGTCAATGTTAAAAACTGAAACAAATCACTATAGCATCATCACTAGAACTATAAATAGTAAAAACTACAATTTTAGTAAAATAAAAAGCATCAACAAAAATATAACATCGAAAAATTAACTTCATAACAAGTTTGACAGTAAATAAAACCAAACCCATAAATATCAACATATAAATATTTGTATAATGTAAGCAACACAAAATAATGTCTTGATCAGCATCCACAACCAGACGTTCCACTATCAAGACATGCAAATGATATATTAACGGCATGTACCAAAGCTTTTCCCGAACTGACTTATAAACGTTTAACGGGATAAATCTTTAAGATGAAGATATGTTCAATTTCAAAATTCTATTTGTTTTGGCAAATTTAATTGTGTCTGATAATTATATATGGCTTTATATATTTAGAGGCTTAAACGTTTATATGCAACAAATAACTACGAAATTAACAAATTGTACCCCGTCATATAATCCTTAAAATTTAATTTGTTCTATGGTGAGCATTAAACACTTTGATAAAATGAGACACGTGTGTCCTATCGCGAGGAAAGAATTAATACGTATAAGTCAGGAATGATTATACAGTTTACATTGACAAAATAAAATTTTCTTCAAAAGAGACATTATAACATTATTTACAAAAATGTAAAACACAAATTATTAACATTGTGCAAATTGATTTATTTAATAGCAATATACGCATATACACAATTATCTAAATTTTAAATTTAGGCAGCAAAAAATTAAAAAAAAAATATTACATGGATAAATACAATTGAAGGGGCGGAGTGTGGACTAAACGTGTTCTTAAGCACACAATTCCAGCGCTCAGGAAAAAGATGAACTTGGTCCATACCATTATCTAGTGTTAATATAGTTTTGTCTAGACGCGGTCACGTGCTGGAAAAAAGTAACGAGTCTGACATGGTTGTAAGCCTGAAAAAATAGCAGAATATGGACCATATTACCTGTGAATTGTCGCGATACATAATATGCAAAAGAAAAAAAGGTGCTCACAGAAAAACAGAGCAAACGGCAAAATGATCTTAAACATTTTAAGATAGGTTTTGTTTTATATATTTTTTATCCCGATAACCTCAAATGTATGAAGTAAAAAAATGTATGGTTAACTTTTAAAAATTCCTGGTCAAAACGATTCTTTATAAATATTTTGACAATTATGCTCAAAACAGAAAATGCACAAACTTATGAATAACAATATTACAAGGCTTCTTTTATATTATAAACCTTGTTTCAACACAATTTCTCGATAATATATATACTTCAATCTGCCCATTTCAAAGAACTATAAAAGTTCTGAAAGTTTATGATAAATTGTGTTTACAGCTAATTGGGCCCAGTTGTGCAAAAGTTAATCTTTTTTTTCAAATGCCTGTTTATCAGCGACTGATTAAAATGACTTACTGAAAATTTGCGCTCGAGGTCTAGTGAAGAAGATGTCTCAGTAAGCAAAATTTTAGACTTGTTATTTTTACAGCGTTATCCATATTTGAAGTTTAAAAAGTCGTTAACATTTGAACAACTGAACCCGCTCTTGACCTAACTCAGCATATTATTTCATTTCTTGTCACTAGGTAGGCTGATAGATAGATAGTGTTGACTGAATGTGAACTTGCATTCTTAACGTCTTTTTGTTGATCTTACCTTTAAATTCAAATTTGATGAGAAAGGGTTAGGATTCCATATCTCAAACCGGTAATATCTGTTTAAAGATATGCCACACTTCGCTTTTATATATGTATTTACGTGCGGTTCAAAATTGTATTTAACTTTGTAAAATTGTTTTCTGTCTTTAATTATAGTGCTTATTCTTTACTACTTCATAATTTAATAATGTTAACTTAGCTAACATGGGCATTTTAAAAATGTTTGTTTGATTGGGGTTTAACGCCACTTTCAACAATATTTCAGTCATCAGCGATCAGTTTTACTGATGGAGGAAACCGGAGTACCCGGAGACAACCAATCACATTGTGCATGCAGGTAACATGCAAACCTTAAGACATGCGATGCAAGTCAAACGCAATCCTTTTTGTATGATACAAAGTCAGGCACAAACTTACGACATATAGGTGATAGACTACACTGATCTGTACAGGTAAGTTTAAATAAACTTCCTAGACCACTCGGCCAACCAGGTCCCATAAATACATGTAGCTGTAAAAAATGAATGTCTTACGATGTGTTATTAGGAATGATTAAAAGTCGCATAAATGACCAAAAAATTATCTGATGGTACAACATTGAACAGACAACAATGATTCATACTACAAACGTTTTGATATTAAGAAACACGGCCTTAACAATAAAATCAGTAAGTAACATTTCAGTGTAAGGACCAATAGAGATCTTATTTGCATTCCGGAATATAAAACACAACTCCCATCGCTCTTACCAAAATCTTTTCGTAATACCTAACACTGTGTGTAATTGTCCTCTTTGTCCGTTGATACCTGCTTCCATTTAGTGACAACAAGGTTTGTCTTCATATTGTTCCTAATGTTTTCGGATTTCCACTTATTGTTCTTCTTCTGGCAGTTGGCTTTGCAGGATAATTCTTCTCTTGTCATAACATCCCCTTCGTCCATGTTATCGTCTTCTGTCTTTATTTCCATCTTCTGAACAATGAGCTTCAATAGGTCGTTATTCTTTTCCACAAAACTTGACAGCTGTTTTAGCCTGTGGATATGTCATGAACAATGCAGAATTATTTTCTGTTCTATTTCCACAATAATCATTTCAATAATGCAGTGAAACAATGCAATCAACTTTAAGTGAAATAAAAAATCCTGTTTTATACAAAGCCTGTTGCAAGTAAAAAACCTTTCATAATTATGTAGTAAATTGTAACTTATTTTAAGAAATTATAACATCAATCTTTTCAAAACGTACGGAAGCAATAAAAGTGCTTCTCTACAGTTGTACGCTGATTTTACTATAAAATACTTGCGTGGAGTTGTTATTTAACGAGCTTTGAGATTCGTTACTGAATGAGCTTTGAGATTCAGAAATGGGAGATAATTTCAAAACAAGATGACAATTGTTTTAAACATCCAAAACATACTTTGATTTCTGTTTCATCAGTTCAAGGGCTAATTCAGCGTTTTCCTTTCGCATATTAGTCGTGTCATCAAAATGTTGCCACGTCATTTTAGATAAGAGCTGCAATAACAAACAAAAATTTGTTAGAATAAAGATTCCATGTAGGTAGTAGCTATGATAAGCACCAAAATTTAAGAATTACAATAAAACGGCTTACTCTTTATGCAGATATGCATATCGTTTCGTTTCTCAATCTCACAGCGTCAAACTCATGGACTAAGGTATAAATTGATTTTTTTTTATTTTCATAGACTGAAATAGAGCTTAAAATATGGTTATGGCATATTACTATGCCCTTTTTGTATGCCTATCATTTGTTAGTTTTATTCATATTGACCAGTAAAACCATTCAGTTAAAACTTTTACAGTGGACAATTGTGATATTCAAAAAGAAACAAAATAAAACTGCAATGATTAAGCAAATTCTGTCATTTATTTTCTGCTTAAAAAATCAATAACGAAGTATTAAATTATTTGTTACACTCACAACAGCCAGAAAACTTGACTGGCAGTTTGGATACACTCGATAGTTGACTTTGTCTACACGCTCAAGTAAAGTCTTTGGTAGTCGTCTTTCAAAATCTGTATGCAATTCAACCTGTATTAAACAAGTAACTGTTACACAAACTATTCTCGTCATATACGGTAACAGATTTGTGTCTAGGGCTTCCATATTTTAAGGAAATAATACTGGCATAAATCAGTACTCGAATGCAAAAAATTCCATGTAGCGTTTTGAGCAAGATTCGAGTTTTCTAAAATCAAAATAATTCTTAGATTTATTAACAAAAATTAAAAAAACATTTGGTCAATCAGCATAATTACTCGGTCTGATCTTTGGCTAATGCAATTTACGCTAACAAAACGTCATATAGCTTATCTTTAATAACATTACAAACTTCTAGACACATAACAAATGTTTTAAAATTAAATTTAACGATTTCTAATTCACCTGCATCGCTAGACGTTTCAAGGTTGCATCTTTCTGAACAGCTTCAATGTCTCCTACTGCCAAACCAATCTATGAAAGGAGAAAAATATGTATGGAAAGAAAAATGTCACTGTTACACAGGAGTGCCCATGTGCATTTCGTATTAACGTTTTTTGAACAGCAATTTATATATAGGATAGTTTTTCAAAGAGGTTTTACCATGTGTGGCATTTTAGTTAAATGCAAATAATAAATTCAGACTGAGATGTGTTAAATCCGCAGCTTCATATGGGCACAGTTAACACTGGAAATTTTTAATGAATGGAGAATGCGAAAGATGTGATAGATACAGTAATATGTGGATACCATTCCATTAATATTGCCAAAAGTTATTTTTAGGAAATTTATTTTGGGAGGTTTGAGACATATAGGGTAAAACTAGCGACAGTGACCTAAAAAAATAACAAAATAATGACAAAAATTTGTTTTGATGTAAACTATTGAACAGGCAGTCAATGTTGATTTCACCAAACAACCCAGTTATCAAAGGTCTTGAAATATTGGTATAAAAATAACCTTTGTGGAAAATTTTATTCAAGAAAGTGCTGATATTTGTTTCACACTCGTATGGTATATATATTCAACAGGGCACAAAATCTGTACAAATATGTTAATTTTTTTCAAAATGATTTACAGTTCTCATTTATATCAAAAGAATCTAAAGTATCTACTTAACATTCGCTTACCAACAGGTTCATCAGTAAAATTGGCATTATGAGGACAAAAACGACCAACAGAATGACCGTAGGAGTTTTGTAAGGCAGTGTCAAATCGTTTGAATCTGTGTAAGGGTCGTTAAAGGAGGACATGTAATCCAACTCGATCATCATCATGGCTGTACGTAGTAGCGACAGTCCAGGTGTGGAGTATGCGGAGGAAGTCTGAAAAAAGAAAAACTGTACCATTTAAGCTCCATGTGAGAAAATAGAATTGCATTTCAAAATTACTTTCAAGACTCTAATCACATAAAATAGTTCAATATATGTGCTTTTGCATCAATTAGTTAATATATACAGCTATATATCATTATACTTTTGTTTAAATAATCATAACTACATGTAATTATTACTTACTTCATTTTTAAGAAGCAAAAAGAAAGCCAATCCAAATGCTACTATCAGCAAAGAAAACACAAACAGAGCTTGCAGTAATGTACGTAAGATCTCCAAGAACATCACAACATATATACCAAGTATGTCAAATCTGTAATCAATAAATACAGTATTCATTAGTAGTAATCTTTTACCGTTTTACCTTAAGTTAAGGTATGTTGCTTTCAGATTTCATCCGATATAATTTATGTTTAGAGATTCTGTGATTTCTGTCTTTAACGAAAAAATTCAATGCTTTATCAAAGCTCATTTTTATCTGTTTATTTTTCTGATTTGTCACCCGAATCTGTAGTTTGTTTTCGATGTGAGATTCCCATTGAATTTTTATTTTTCAAAAATATTCCAGACAACTGTCTTAAGTTTTATATTAATAACGGTATTTGCATAATTATATTAGTATTTTTCGGGATACAAATAATTAAAAAAATTAAACAATTCCAAAAACATACCTCTGAAGAAACAAGAGACAATTGAACCATGCCAGGAATATAGCAATAGACCCAGCTTCAATCTCCATGTTGTTACTATAACCAAACAACACCGGGGCCACAAAAAATGCTGACGACAGGTAAAGGATCCACTCTAGTGCATTATTCAAATCTGTCAGGTACTTAACCCTCTAGAATAATAAAATATATTACAAAGCTATCAGTAATTTCAGACGGAAAAGTTTGGATGTTTTTCTGGCTCCCGCAGATAATCTTTTAGACAAGCAAAAACAAATATTGACGATTAAAAATAAAACTATTCTCAATTTTACTATGAAAATAGTTATATACTGGGCTTACCTGTTGGATCATCTGAAAAATCTCCTTCAGTATATTCAATATTGTAAAGATCAGTACGGCCCATTTACTCATTTCAAGTCCCGCATCATTCTAAAAAAAAACCCAAATGTTCGATATTTTACTGAACAGACAAATGCTATGCGTCGTTTTCTAATAAGGAAAAACAAAAATAGTATCTAAAAGAACAAGCAATTACCAAACAAACTATTATTTTCTATTTGCAACAAGTATTGTAAGAAATATTTAAAATGTAATAGTTGAAAAACGACTACACGTGTAATTAGAATGATAATTATGCTAGTCAAGTAAAGTAATTTAAATGCAGCTGAGAACGTACATCATTATCTTGTTGCAATGCAATATGTAAAAATGTATGATATTTCAGCGGGCACACATAGTCTCTAATATAATTTAAAAAGTGAATGTACTGGCAGATATAAGAATCAAACACTGTGGATCAGCGCACCACGCAGTTTCATTGCCATGAAACCAAAGTTAAATATTTTATTCTTTTCAAAAATTAGTATAAATTCAACAAGATTTGACAAATAACAGTTCCGAGTGAACTTCAACAACAACTATTTTTTTCTTTCGATAGTTACATGTACATATAGCATGTTCCAAACTTAAAAGTCTAATTTTTTAATCATATACATGTATATTTTTAATTATATCATTTTGCATTTTTTATATGCAAACGGATAAGACATTTATACGTTTTATCATTTGTGTCTTCTAAAATCGTCTATGTTTTGACAACGGACCAAGTTTGAAATAAAGAAAAATATTTCTTATATTTTGTCATCACCTACAAAATATTTTACTCGAATTTCATATATAACACCAAAATAATTTTTTTAGAACTGTGACAAGATGAATATAGATACTTACATTACATGCCGTAAGAAAAATATCTTATTTACACAAACAAATTGCAAATTCTTTTAAGTATATGCTATGTAAAGTAGTAGACTTGACCATAAAATCAAAACATTTGCAAAATATAAATAGCTTGATTTAGTAAAACTTCCATACTTGGTCACAATGGTTCGACTTAATATTTCCTCCACTACTGGAGTTTGTGTTGTTGTCGACTGTAGTTGACTGTTCGTATGTACAGGGTAACGTCACAAGGTATGTTAACATTCCAAGGAAAACGATATAGATAATAAAGTTGAACGAATACAACCAAAAACCATATGCTCGCCTACAATTAAAAGAAACATGTTTAAAAAATGCATACCACAGCATGTCGACAAACAAAAAACGCAGGTATCCTCCTCTAAAACGCACGATTAGCGGATAGACTTTTATCAATCAAAAAACATACGAGAAAATTAACGAAGAGAGGACATTTTCTAATCATGCTTTGCAACCACATTACTTCAGATTTTTAATCCTCTCCTCCTAAATAAAGGATACACCAAACAATTTAATTTACTTAATAATTTAATTATGCTCATATCAACTTGTTATCGACAGGCTTAAGTATTTATATCTATTCATAAATATACACACAGCTTATGAGCATATATTCAGCACGTGTACCTCGCTGTTCAAGTAAAACTTGACCAACATTTTTTTTATTTTAAATTTTAGAATTTTTCTATTAGGCTAGTTTCTATATTTTCTTTTAATTTCTTACAATTTTAAAAAATAATTGTAACTTTAAAAAGTGCTTTATCCTTCTTTTAAAATGCTCTATTTCTTACATTTATAAATAGTTTATAAATAAATGTATGTTTCTTGTCTTGTATACATAACTGTTTGTTGTCTTTAGGTGTTTCATATGTATGTTTATGACAGTTTTAATAGTTCTTCAGATCTAATATTTTACTGTTTATATTTTATCAACTCTAAATAAATTTTACTTGACTAAACTTAACACAAACTCCTGAAAGTTCTGTTTTATTCTACTATTTTGACACACATAACCTCTTTTCTAATAGAAAAATACCTTACCACTTCATTGCTAGATAGGCTTTACATACAGGATGAGACAGTAGTTCCACTCTACCAAACTTCACCATCAGCTATAGTAGAGAACAACTGCAGGATTAAACGCCTTGAAATGAATGAGGACTAGTTTGTTCATTTATTTTTCAAGGTTAAGATTTGCAATAAATATATTATTAGTTTTAATATAGAGTCATCTTTATCAAACTATTGACTTTATAAATGAATTCTTAATAGCTGTTTGTTTAAAAAATTAAGAGAAGTGGTTAGAATTATATTTTCACATAAATCCCGGAAAAATGTATTAAAAACTCTACACATACATTTAGAGCATACATTGGTAAAATAGACTCTCCATCTTTTTCCTTCATCCTGGCATAATTGTACGCACATTGTAGGAACTGAAAATCATAGTCAATCTGAAAAAATGAAGAAAACTATTAGGAATTTGTTAAACCTAATGACAAACTAGTATTGCAGAAAAGACTGGTTTGAATGTGATACAATATAAAACTGAGAAACAAAGATTTGGGGGTAATGTGATGAGAATTAGCTAAACCTAAATGAAAATAATAGTTTGAGGCCATAGAAACTAAACATTGAAGGGAATTCGAAGATACAAAAGGGGCAGAAACCTACGAATATGGCATTGCTGTAATTTAATTCTACTTAAGGTAGTGTGATAACGGAAAAATGATCAAATGTGTGCATAACTAATTTCGGACATTGGGACTATTAATTCAGGTGTTTTATATAATTGTTTAAAGTGTTTTTCTTAAAAACGGGTTATTCGTATTTCATGTTTGAACGATATCTTTCTATTATTTGTTATTTATTATGTAATCGATTTTCATATTTTTAATCCGCATTTTCATATATGAATTTATCAGGTAATTTCTTAGAAATCTTTCCGGACTTGCAACTTTTTGCTACAATTCGGTGTAATTTTGAAATTTCTCATGTTTATGAGCTCAAGTTAATCCATCTATTTAATTTTCTTTTTCACATTCCTAAATATCTACATGTTTATTCATTTAAGAGACAAATTTTCAATATCAGTCTTAATAGCTTTTTTTTTGTGTACATACAGTGATATTAATCCGTTTACAATTATCTTTTATTGTAAAGTGCTAATTTCATGTTTGTCAAGTTTCTCATGTTTATTAATATGTAATCTTAATTCTTTGGCAACCCATACTTTATAATTTGTAGACTGAAGATTATTCTTCAGTCGGAGTCAGCCC
>JAULBM010070474.1:0-10086 GCA_032357055.1 Geukensia granosissima | reverse complement strand
GGGTAAAACATTTCATTCGGACAAAAAATTTGGTGGGATCAATTTTACCATGTGCCACCTATATAATAGGGTTTGCCGGATTTGTTGGACAGCCTCTTAAGCTGTAAACCTTAAAATCTTAAGAAAACATACAGTATGTGTGTGCAATATATTTAATGCTTCTTTGGTTCATTGAATTATATATTTATTTCCAAGTTTAACTGTTACTACTGGTTCTGTTTCCTTAGGCAGAGTTGTCTCCCAATTTCAATATCAGTACTCTGCAAAGGCTCTTTACTTTATTACTAAACTTAAAATTAGTTGGAAGTTAAATGAACACTGAATTGTTTATGCATAAACAAATAAAATAAATAAATGAATGTAGAAGTAACCATTTATCGGCCAGGGGTCCTATCAGGGTCAATAGTTATATTGGATGAGGTAAGCATACAACTTTGTAAGTATACAATGTTACGAAGATTACTAGAACAATAAACTATTTTTAATTCTAGTCCATAGATCAATAGCAGAACCTTAACACTCTTAAATACTGTAAATTCAGAAATTATTGCGTTCATATATTATTGCGATTTTGAAACATCACTCCAAAATGCGAGCAAAATTATTGCGGTTTTAAGAAAACCTGTTTACAAATATAAATACAGTGTCAGCGCAGCTCACTTGGGAAATCGCCTTTTTACAATTTTGAAGATTTTAAAATAATATGTAGGTGACATACTTTTTACTGAAAATTTATCTAGGTATGTCATCATTTTTAGAGCAAAATATTTTCTTATTACTTAAAAGATTTTTTTACTATTTGTGAAAAAGTGATTTGAATGGGAAATTTTCTATAATAAATTTTTGGTACATTGAAAATCAAATTTCCTTAATAATGATTTTATAACCATATATTTGGTGTTGAACTATGAATTATATTTATCTGATCATAGAACAACCAAACATTTGAACTTGTAACCTGAAATGGGCTATTTAAGAAAACCTGCCAAAGGGAGTTATCTCCCTTCTCCATGCAAAATCCCATAGACAATACAACTTACCCAGATTTGAAGAAACCATTGAATAAATTTTCACAACTTTTGATAATTTATCAACGACTAAGTGAGATTGATAGTTTTATTAAGCATGGGTCCATCCAAAACAGATTGAAATATGATAAAATTGGAAAAGCCGATTTCTGAAGTGATGTGCACCGACAGTAGTTGCGTCTAGTGTACATGTGAACAGGGCCATTATTAAGTATATGTATTTACTGTCTCTCTTATTACATTTGAAGAGATCATATTTTATTTTTGTGCCTTTTACACCTTGCCTTATGTTTTCGATAGTTGTCCATTATTGAAGACCTTAAGGCAACCAGCAGATGTTTGCAATTTATAGGTTTTGGAAGGTTGTTTAACAGACAATCATACCACATCTCCTTACAATGTACGAACGTATTGTATCAGTTATTTAAGAACTTGATTACAATAAAAATTTACCTTTTACAAGAAAAAATAAACACAAAGCAACTTTGAAATCCATGAAACTGTTATTAATCTGTAAGCTTATGATGACTCTGTGATCATTGATATGTTGTCAAATGCATCCACATGATCAAAATCACGTGACATGTTTATATTTTGACATGATATAGGCATGATAAAGTAGGAAAATTATTTTTTCAAACTCTACCATCTTAATGAAAAATATTAAATCAATGGTAATCTATCAAATAACGTGTTGGAAATCTAAGGTATGAACATACTAACGATTTTTTTTCAA
Source organism: Geukensia granosissima (assembly GCA_032357055.1). Taxonomy (NCBI): domain Eukaryota; kingdom Metazoa; phylum Mollusca; class Bivalvia; order Mytilida; family Mytilidae; genus Geukensia; species Geukensia granosissima. The sequence goes on along the minus strand of JAULBM010070474.1, from coordinate 8,322 downwards.
TGATATAAAACCGGAAGTTCCCAAAAAACATGGCCACCTTGCTAAGGTAAACAATGTGACATTGAATGCGTTTCAAGACTTTTTAGTTTTTGGTAAAATAATAAGCGTGGTGACATTTTTGAGTCAGTGAATAAAAAAGAAAGACTACCATGTTGAGAAAAAATAGATCCAGACACTGGTTTCATCCTAGAGTGGTTATGATGGGATGAATTTACCCAACATAAAGTTCTCTCTTATTTAGAAAATTTAACTTGCCTTACTTTACCTTTAATGCACTTGGGGTTGACTAAAGTAATGTAAATATATTTCTTCCCTCGGGACCGCTATGAATTTTACAGTGCAAATCCATATCAGCCCTCATGCGTTGTCAAAAAATAATTCTGACGGTCCTGCCAATTTGTTTTGTTTGGAGGTGAAAAAATATCAAACTCTTGGGTATTTAATGTTGTGCTACCCAATTTTTGTGGTTTTGAACAATGTGGTTTAAATGTTAGCAAGGATGATGACCTGTTTTTTTTTAATATCAGAACAAAGTTGTGGATTTTTTAAATAATTTACACATGTGTCATTGTGTGTGTAAAAAATCACAAACTTCTATAATCTCTCTTAATGAAAACAAAATTTTAAATGTGGGGTTTAATGCATTTTCTTATGGGGCCACGTAACCCAATTTTGGCATCAAAAGTTTGAGTTCATTGTCAGTTATTATTTTTATTTCTTTTTTAATATTTTAATTTTCCAACCTTTTGCTACATAATGGATAACACTCTCTGGTGACCCCCGTTTGGTGTCACTAATGCATTATCAGGTCTTTTTGCTTTGTGACGTCAGATTTTCTGGGAAATCTATGCGTTGATACATTTTTGAGAATTGAGGATTTTCCCATCGAAGTTACATAACAAAAAACAAACCTTATATTGCAGCGATGACACCAAGCGGGAGGCATCATTATTTTGGGACATACCAATCATCCAGACCTTGATAAAGTAACAGAAAATCATTTTTAGATCATTTATCATTTTGTCTCCAATATTCATGGAGACAAAATCTTTCTTAAATGATATGATTTGTTTAACTTCATTGAAAATTAAATGAAGTAGAGCCTTTTATTCAGAAAATGTTGAAAACTGGGTAGCATGTCGTAATTTGGTTACACAATGTTTCCTTGCCATAAGACGTTTTATTTTCTTTATTTAAATATTTTGTGAAATATGTTGATAAAACTGAAACTACTAATTCTCAATAGATAAACTTTTAGAGTGAACAAATATACTCAACTGAAAACTGTCTTAGTACACTGTAAACACTTGAGGTATTTGGTAAGCTTCACCTTAGACACAAGAACGTAACCCTGTTGCCAACCATCTCCCAACAGGGTTATAATTTTGTCCCATTGCTCATAATGACACAACAGTATCTTTAACTGCTAACAAATAAATGCCATTAACTAATACAATACCAAAAGGATAAGCAATATAGAATGAATATTTATATATAACAAGCAACATATGTATTAAAAAAATATTGCCTTTTTAAGTAAGACAGCAAAGGAGTAGGTACTTTAAACCCCATATTTGGCCCAACTTTTAGATTTTGTGACACAATAATAAGTTGGTAGTGAAAATGCTGTTTAATAATCATCTTTTAATAATTCATTACTTTTTCTTGCATACTTTTCTTCATTTAGACAAAATGAAAGAGTATATTTGACTACTTTGACAAGAATTTAACATTTTTGGTAAAAATGTTAAAGGTGTTTTGTTTAAAAGAGATGATTTCGCACAAAAACATCACAAAGATATTTTAACCAAACATTTGTACTTGATAGATCTTTACTTGTGCAAAGTTTGGTTGTGATGTTTTTGTGTCATCTATATTAAAATTGACAAAATATTATCAAATATTGCATCAAATTAATGAACTTCTTAGTATTTTCACTTTTAAAGCATTTTCTGTGTGTCTTGTGACCATTGTAGAACTTATTAAACTAAAAATTATCTTGGATTTTCTTTATATAGACATTATCCAATACAAAAAATGTAAAATAATAGATATTAGCCAATTTTAATTTTTTAGCCAAATTCTTTGGCCAAAAATTAGCCTTAACGACCCTCGTCCTTTATCGCATGAAGTTCAAGATCTGTAAAATTTAACATTTTGAACTAAACAGAAATGTTAGAAGGTAGAAAATGCAATTTATTGATGATAAAGATAATAAAAAAAGATTCTCATTTCAAAATGTATCCGTAAATGAATCATTCCTGCGCTACATCATTATTAGTAAAGGGATAGAATTGTACTCCTTTAGGAAGAACATTGGACACAGGGTTATTTTATTCTATCTACAGAGATGTGCAAAAAGTATCCAGTCACTATTTTTTTTCACTATATATTTACTTACATATATTGTGAATTATGACCTCAAAAAATAAACTTTCTGATTGAATTATTGCTACTTTTTACCTACAAGTTCGAAAATTATTTCAAAATATGCAATGAAACTGTGAAATTTTCTGTGTTTAATGGTGAAAATGTAATAGAAATCGGATAACAAACCACTTCATAATAATTTTTTTGAAAAATTGTGGTTTTATATGAAATATATAGAGGAAAATGACAGTGACTGAATACTTTTTGCACGTTTCTGTAGCTTCCGCTCAACTTACATGTACAGTACAGGTAAATTAAATGGTGAAATCTGATTGGCCAGTTTCCCACATCGGAAGTTCAGAGCTGTGTATTATGACATCACATACCAGTATATTATGTTGAAGGGTGAAAAGAATTCATTCATTTTGCTTGAATTAAAAAATCATTAAACTTTATGGAATAAATTTACATGTACACATTTTATTTGAGGCAATTGTGAGCTTTTCACAAGGAGTGGTATTCCACCCTTGTTGAAGTTATGTAGAATTGTAAATTCCCTGTTTTCCTGGCAGTTAAAGTGCAGTCTCTTTGATATTTACTCCATATTTTTTCATTTATATATATATGACATCTTGGATTTGTAGTAATTTCAAATAGTAAGTACATGAAGTAGGTGGTGAATACAGGTACATCTTTGATTATTCCATTTTTTGCAAAAAGTGCAAAATTTTTCACCATTTAATAAATCATCTGGTTACTCAGGGATGTTGCTAATCTGTAAGGTATTCATCAATAATGTCATGAATGTCAATCAGAATAAAATTTACATGTATAACCCACTTTGTGTCTTTTGATTCGCCAATGAGAGTATTGAAAAGCTCAGTGAGTTACTTACATGTTGTAAAAATTGCTAAGTGATAGGACCTACCCATGGTAATAAATTTGTTATGCCTCAACGATTCTGGTAAAGATTTGCTTTTAATTCATTTCTTAAGATATAATCATTATATGGCTACAAAACTTCTTCATTTTATTCATTTGTTTGAACAATACAGATATGCAGAATTCGTTTCACATTGAACTACATTCGCTTCATCAGTACACTAATCTTGAACAAAATATGGTAAGCAAGTTGGTCCCTGACCTACATTTTACACTTCAGTGACACTGGTTTAGTTTTGTAGCTCTAAATTTGCTTAATTATAAAATAGTTGCACAGCATGTACATGTGGATGCAAAATTGAGCATTAGAGGTTTGGGTCCAAAAGGGTTGGTTTTGATATTGATTTTGATCCAGGGGTCCAAACAAGGGGCCCAAAGGGTTAATTCCTATTTCTGGCATGTACCTTTAACCCCTTCTACATTTTTTGTGCAAGTTTTAATTCTATAGAATGCTTGCATATTAAGCTAGTTTGTTTGTCCAGGAGTATAGATGTAGAACTGATTTTGAATGTGGAGCCCAAATGTCTACATGTGACAATCAAAAAATGAGGGGCACATTGGGTCACTGTTTTGTTACAACAAGACTAGTAATTCATTATAGCTTACAAATATGTTAAGTTGTTACTCAAAAATATTTGACAATAAGTGTTGGGGTGTAAAAACAAAGTTTTGCCCCCCTTTCAAATGTGGGGAGCAATTGCCTCCGGCTCATATGCCCATAATGGGCTGTAACAAGGGGCCCAAATTCCTAAAAAGAGTCTTTATGTGTTTAACATATGATCTTCAAACTGTTTAAATTTTCTCATAGATTGGTTTTTAATGTCTTCACGTGAAATACTGGGCACCTCGATTGTCTCCAGGGCGCTAAACACAGAGCTGACCCAGTGTGATCCCCAGGTGGCAGATAGGGGGAGCCCTCTCATGGGGAGGGGGCCATAGTGCGTGATGTGTGTGGCGAACACCAAACTCCTTGAAGGTAAAAAATCCTTTTTGTAGATTGCGAAAAAGAGAAGGCTAATGCTGCTACAGAAGGCTCAATTTTGATTCCTACCCATCCTTCCATTTTCCAGTGGCTGTTAAAAGCCGTTGCCCTGTTTTATAATTCTGATTATTGTTGAACTTGTTCTCATCCTGAATATGCATGAAATATTTGCCACTGGATGTTAAGCAGCCAACAACCAATCAATCAAGTCCTATATTAATAGACCTCTAAATGAAATAAGAACAATTTGAAATTAAACATAAATTCTAACATGTACTGGCTGATGATCAAAATTTGCCAAATACCCATTCTCACCAAAGAAAACTAGTTGGAAAATTATTTAAAACATAAATATGGACTTTCAGGGTTTAATAATATAAATATTTGCTTTCAAAATCAATTTACATACTGATAAGTTTTTGTTTAAAAGAGCACTGCTGTATGGCAAGATTGGGTTTATGGGGTGATTGAGACATCCACAGTACTGTTTTTAAGGTATAGAGGAAATAGGGTTTTTGGAAATTTCAATTGGGACATAGTGATAAAAAGAGTCCTAAAATGTCAGTCTGTTGCTAAGATTTATTTACTCATTTAGGAAACTTAAGAATTCTGTGACAGCTAGTCAAGAATTAAAACCTTTCAGTTTTTGATGGTCTTTCAATGGACAGACTTAAATGTAATAAAAGCTTTTTTTTAAATTTCATTACAGAAACTCCACTTCAGTTTGTAGAAAATGTTCCATGAGCAATATATTGTTCAATAGTATACAAATTCCAGCAAGACTAAATTCTAACAGAGCATCTATATGTCGAATTAAGAGACCATTATTTAGACGTTTATATCCTACCATTGTTGTTCTACCTGATGGAGCCTCATTTACAATCAGATATCCAGAACCAAGGAAAATAATAAAGGTAAAGCAATTTGTACCATATTAACCCATGCATAGCTATTCAATTTTTGTACTTTAACAGGTGTTTCAGGATTTCAGTACTTTAGTAGGTGATACAGGACGTTTTTTTCCTGACATCAGTACAATATTTTTTCTGCAAATACTCAACCTGTTTATAATGATTTTGACCATGGATTTACTTTCATTAATACAAGTTCTCTTCTAAAAAATTTTGCTTCCACCAAAGACTTGAACTCTAACTTATGCCAATTAAAAATAATTGCTTGATTTTCATCCCCATTGCCCCTAAAAAATTAGGGCAAGGCAATTTTTAAAATGTTTGTTAATTCACAATTCCAAGAATTTCTGTGTCCAATTCTGGTCTTGCCTAGGTTTTAAAGATTTTACTGCATATCTTTGTAAAGTTAAGCGCAAATTACATGCATTAAATCTTATAAGATTGCTTGTAGTAAATATCTGCAAGATAAAAATAAAATCCTCCCACCTGCCCCAATTTTATTTCAAGAGGTGGATGAAAGTCCGTTATTTATTTGGCCTTATGTGTAGTGCAATGACTTTACTATACCAATCCAGCTTCATGTTTAGTGCTAATGTAAAGTATTTGTGTTTTGCTACACCAATTTAAACATTATGTCTAGTTAAAATAACTTGTTTTTTAATTTTGACATGTCAAATGCTTTTTTTTCTGTATTCATGTTTATAAATCACACTAATTAACAGCACATATTGTCTTAAGTATCTGTTGTAATAGGAGTAACAAAGGCTAAAAAACAACTGCATCAATCGAACACACACCATTGGTTTAAAAAAAAATTGACAGTGAAGAAAAACTGCTTAAGTAAAATCTGTTTTACTATCATTAATATTTTAACACGTCAGATACAAACAAAAATGACAGGATGACCAATGATTACCATTCATTACCAAATGAATCTTCTTTGCTCATTGGTTCAAGTGTCCTCAGTGCCTAGCCAACCTAGGACCGTGCAACAAACTACTTGTGCAGAAAAACTATGTAGAAAATGTTGTTAACTGCCTGTCCTTTTGATACCTGTATTTAATACTTATTGTAAAAATATGTTGGTTGCTTGGAAATGGATGTATTTGTTATACAAGGATTTTAATGATGAAAATTGACAGCACTTTGGTTGTATAGTGTTTTGGTTATACCTTAGTGTTTTTGTAGACCAGCTGTTGATAAGACCTTTGTTGACACTAGATTTTAAAACAAAATGAATATGTTTTGTGTTTTGTTCAAAAGATAAAGTCGCAAATTATCTGGCAAAGGAGACAATAACTTGTTTTAGATTGCGTCATTTGTAAAATTTTTGTCACTAGGTGTTAAATTTCAAATGAAAAAGACAATCAGGAAACCTTTCTATATTTAAAGAATAATTAACCTGCACACAGTTATGTTTTTATTTATGTGTCCTCCACAACATCTAAATGTAAGTTGCAATTATGTACTTGGAAATAATTTCTTCCATTTTAGAAACACATCATAAATCAAGTCCTTCACATTTAGTCATGTGAATTAAAAAATTCATAAGCCTACATAACAACAAAAATGGCATAATTCTTGGTTTTCAAATACAAAATGAATGTTTTGGGAATCAAATTATTTCAGTGCTATGGTGATAAGGCTTTCTTTTAATCTTGCACATTTTATATCTAAATCCTTGCTTAGCAGCTGTGTTGTCAAACAACAATTGAATTGCTAAACTGTAAAAAAAATCACTTTGAAACCACCACAATACAGTATGAAATGAAAATTTTGTGGACGCCCCAAAACATTTTGGGACTCGCCATCTCAAAAATTCCTAGTGAGAACCCTGCCTCCATTTGTGACTTCAAAGTCAGAAATCAATGTGTAACAAGAATACCACTGACTCGTATGTAAAAATAATGAACTTGAACCATCCCTGCACCACCTGCCATACCTCTGGATAAATTCTGTGAACTCTATTCAGGACCTGTGTTATTATAGAAAAAAATGACCTGAAAATTCTCAAGTTTTTCTTATTGAAAAGGCTAACTTCAATAAAAAAAAGAAGGCCCAGTAAAAATGATAAGGTCACTTAAATTTCTCAGCAACTGGGCTGTTTCACTAAGGCTGTAAGGATCTCAGAGGATGATCAGTATGAAATATTTTCACTGAAATCAGTTTAGTATACAGTCAATTTAAAAAATGTGCCACTGTTTTTTTTTTAAACATTTTACATCTAGTATTTTTTTATTTCAGTTGCCATTAGATATAAATACTCTCTCTGAAGACCAGAGGAAGTTAAGGCTGGCGAGACGTAAACCTGTGAAAAAGGTTGAAGTTAAAGAAGAAACAGAGGAGGAATTTTCAATGGACAAATATAAATATTTATGGAAAAATAAGAAATAAATAATTTATGTTTTTCTGGTATCATTAGTTATGTGCTGCACCAGGACTTATTCCTTTAAAATGTAGTACATGTGTGTATATCATTTTCTCATAAAGAAGTACTGATATATAATAGTAAAACACTTCCCAAATGGTTAAGATTACATACCTTCACTGCTTTTCCATTTAACCATTCAAAAACATTTTTTTTATAACAATTATGGATGAAATGATGATATACTGCATCTGTTGTGGTATTAGATGCTTCTATGAGTGAATTGTCTTTATGTCTTACTGATAATGAATGGTGATCGCCTATGTCACCAGATTAAAACATTATTTTTCATTTAATAATCTGAACTTGATAAGATGAAATAAGAACAGTCTTAATAACATCTTGTGTTATATATCACTGTGGTCCTACTTATTTGGATAATTTTGGAGTGTAAATTATTCAAAATAAACACCAAATATGAATTTTGAATGTCCTCAGAAGGTTTTGAGAAAAGACATATTTTCAACATAGCTAGTCTTTGGAGCATGGAAACATGAACCTGTCATTATTGGAATGACAAATCTTCCCTGAAAAAGTCAAAAACCCCTTTTTCTCCTTTCCATCCATTTATTTCAAGTTTTTCAACTTTGTCTTTTGTCAGTATTTATAAATAACTAGAGGCTCAGGAGGCTGAGCCTGTATCACTCACCTGCCTTTTGGCAAAGAAGTTTCAGAGGAGAAGATTTTTT
>JAULBM010070453.1:0-10086 GCA_032357055.1 Geukensia granosissima | reverse complement strand
CCCCGCCGCACAGTAGACCTACCTAGCCCACGGACTATCATCATTTCAGGGTAAAGTAGTAGCTTTCATGTTATCCCAACATCCATCAATTCACCTTTATGTTATATAGATTATAGATTAATTTATTGTTATTGAATTTTGTTCACAACAGTTAATCAAAGCAAAATGTGATAGTCCGTGGGCTAGGTATGTTTACCGTGCACCCCCAACAGGACTCATCCTCACCAACTTTTTTATTTCCCATTTATACCCTTTTTCATATATTTAATGCTAACAAGCATAATATTGGGATGCTTTTAAGTTTCTCTGTGTATTTTGCCTCACCATGTTTTTTTGCCTATTTTCGTTTCACAGGTAATTTAAAATTCACAGACATTTAATGACAAGTAAACATACATTAAACTATTCAAATTAGATACTGTTAGAAAGATAAATGCATGAGCTTTTAACAAACATGTCTTCGTTTCAAATTTTATTGACTATCAAAATGGTTATAGCAAAAATTGTAGCCCTACCCTTTGCCTAAATTTCCGGAAAACGCCATTTTTGCCTTTCAATTATTATACTAAAGTCTGTATGAAGTTTTGATGAATTATTGGTATATAATTTAATTTATTATGGATGTCTATTTTATTTTATAACCCCTAGGTTGCTCGTTTGTGTTATTTGATACCAAAAATTTCGAAAAACAAAGATTTTGAAAATTTCAGATTTTTCAGTTTTTCTCCATTTTCATAAATAAATTTGTTGTTGATAGACTATAAACTTGGTTTATTTGAATAGTACTACATATTAGGCATCTTATGAGCTCAAGAAACCTATGTTAAAATGTTGTTCCACTCCAAATTTTATGAAAACTGTACCCCTACCCTTAGGAAATTTGATCATATTTTTTCAAAAAACAGTAATTTATATCAAAGAAACCTAATATATGTCTTTAAAAAGTATTAATCGCTAGAAAATGATTCAATGAAATAAAATGTTCGCTTGATTTGTCGAGTTAATTGAGATAACAAAGGACTTAATTGCTTTTCGTCAAATATTTTCGTTTCACTTTCGTGCGTTACTTGTTTGGTGTTCTCTAGGAGTAAGGTAATATTGGCCAATCATACTTAATTAGATTTGTCAAAAAAAAAGATAAGACAATGGCAAAAATAATGAAAGATTAACACCATTACACAAAATAATACACATAAAAAACGAAAGCTTGAGGATGTGGTTGAGTTCAGGTACCCTAGAAAGGCAAACTCTTTCTCCACTAACGGCACGCATCGTGTTAGTCGGTAGCAAAAGCCTGTAGTTTATCACAGTTGGTACACACGGGAACAAGTACATGAAAAAAAACAAAAAAAAACGTATACACACAAAACAGTGAACGTGTACCTATGAGCAAAGCTGATCCGCCCTAAAAATAATCAGGATGTCCAGAACGCTAAGCATTTCATGCCTTTTTAAACATTCGATGCATTACCCATTTTCAAATGCGCAGCAACACTCGATCGTTGGTATTTGGAAATGAGAACACTATATTTTACCAAGGTCAGGATTACCACATCCTGGTCGAGAAAACAAACATTTTGATTACATAGTGGTGTAAATTTTCTAAAATGCTGCATCCAACTGGCGAGCAACGTCTCTAAAATTCTATTCACTTGTTTTAAACGTGAATTAAGTTGTTCTTAATTTCGGAAATTAGTTTGCTGTAATTGTATAGCTAAAACACAATTTTTATCAAACGAAATTGCTTAAATGTCCTTGGGAATCAACAAAATATAACAATATAAAAGGAGAGCGAATATTTCACATGTGTTAATCGTAATAAGAGGAATTCGGAGATACCAAACAGGCAAATGCATTTCAGTATGCGAATTAAGTTTTAAGTTATACGGATCATTTACATGCAGGGAGTTTTGGAATCTCGAAACACTTCACATTTTGTGATCCAAGATCCTGCTTTCCGTATTTAAGTCCAACTTGCCACAAAAAAGTATTCCCTCAAACAGCCACCTGTGAAAAACCTGGGTCGGCTTTGCAGGTTAAGATCAGAATACCATTACAGTGCCCAGATTTGTAAAATTGAATTATCCTGTCTTCAATGGTGATATCTGCCAATAATTCCCTCATGAACTGAGAAATATCGAAACGATGGAAACAAACGAATCTACCTTATACTTCTTCATTCCTTGCAAGTGTCACTATAAAAAGGCATATATTGTTGTATACACATACATATAACCATGTTTGTTTGCTTTATATTTGTTTTGTTTTGTTCACTTGTGGTTAACTTGTCTGATAGTTTTATTGTACTGATGGTTTAAAAGTACCAGTATATGGATATAGGCGTCCTTAATAGAAAATCAATTACGTCAGTTGGATTGCCCCAGATGTAATTTGTATATTTTGGTCAGCAGGCTTGTTAGAGAACGTTAACTTCCTAATAATTTGACGACTTCAGCGGTCGTTTAAATGTAAAGTCGTTGCTGACTTTTTGTGAAATGTGTCATTTTCAGGAACTTTCTTTACTTATCTTTACTTTCAGTGGCAAACCGTTTGACATGTCTATTCGTTAATAGCGATGGTACGAGGTTATAAAATATTAATGATCTCGTCAATATTTCTGCAGATCATCATGTTCGAGCTTCTGCGAACCATGAGTGAACTGTTCATTGTTTTTCAAAACTGTCATTTTAAAAAAGAAACGAATGCCCTCTTGAAACCCGTTGTCTGGATTATCTGTACATTTGTTCAAATTATTTTTGGTATATATTGAAATCTAACTCTATTAAAAACAACTACTTGTTTATATATAAGATATGAGTACTTTGTTCTTGTAGGTTGCGATAATATCTGTTTTCGACCTAATAAATATTTTTAGAAATGTGTGTTAACATGTATGTTATATACACTTTAACCCTAAACGTTTACCTTGATATAGTGAGGCATGAAGCAAGGGAATTAAAACTAGGCCAACAGTTAACAGATTAAAATTACCGGTGTTGATGGTGCATGCGGACTTGATTTCATATCTCCTATTATTGTTTTAATTCAATATGTTTTCCAAGTTTCTCAACTATTTGGATATCTCTTCGATTCTGGTGTTTTTAATTGTGTTCTTTCTGAGTTTCTACATATGGGACACAATCTATCATTCAAAAGTGAATATTCCAGGTCCCACACCATGGCCAATATTAGGAAATCTTCCTTTGTTTTTCGGAAGAAAGGACCCTAATAAAGTTTTCATGGAACTCAGAGACAGGTATGGTAACATGGTGTATATTACGATGGGGTCACAGCCACTGGTACTGTGTTATGGATACAAAGTTGTATATGATGTTTTAGTTAAAAACAGCGAGAAGACTAAACACAGACCAACATGGCTTCGGGTGTTTTCAAAATTAATTGAACCAACTTCCGGAGGTAAGAATTCTCGTTATAAATGTTTATTCCACGGCACAATTTAAAGATTAAAGATTGACCTAAAATTCCGAAAAACAATTCATAAAATATACTCGTCAACAAACATGATTTGGGGTTAAAGGTGAAAAGTAGATATGGCTGCTTTCTTGTGTTCACCACAAATCATTAAACATTTTACAACATATCATCGATTCTTTTATGCAAAAGGGACGACCATTTGATTTTCTGGTAGGAGCCAGATAATTTTTGAAAATAAATATTGGGTCCATCCAAGAAGTGAAAATAAATATTCATGCACAAAACAAGTTATAAATAAAAAATAACACATGATCTAAAACTTAACGCTTCGTGACTACTGATAATAAATAAATTTACAACAAAAAAGCCTCTTGGCCCCTTTCAGAAAATGGTCGTTTTTTAAAGATTACAAACAAAGTCGAAAAAACAAAAAGAAAGAAAAAAGATTCTTCTGGTTATCTGGTTACAAATGTCGTAGACAAGTTTGTTGTCAAAGTAGGCGTTTTCATGGTCGGAAGGTATAACTCCACGTATTTGTGCAAAAAACAATAATATTTTTTCCGGGACAAACTAAGTTAGCTTAAGGACTAAACTTTCTAGGGGGATAGTTTCAATTTTAATAAAATACTAAAAAGTTAGTCTAACTACGCTTGGATATATTAGTTAACACGAGTGTGAATTTGTAGAATGGAAAGACATTTTGTATTTTTGATTTGTACTGATTTGCTTATGGAAATTAGAAAGGTGCATTCGGTAAAACCCTTCACCCTCGATATGGCTTCTTCTTCCTAAGTACATCCCTCCTAAAATTTTATGGTCGACATCACGAATTGGTTAGTCCATATGGCATCAGCGTATCTAAAACAGTTATGGACCTGTTACTGAAAATAAGCTGACCTCTTCTCGGATTGACGTTAACGCGGATTAGAGATTTAGGATTCCACGACGGGTGTTGCGCGCAGGACAGGGAATGCTTACCCTTCTGGAGCACCTTATCCCACTCCTGTGTTGTAATGGAGTTCGTGGATTGCAAGCTTTTGTTCCTATTGTTTACGTTTTTTTTTACCTTGTTATATTTGTCTTGTCTCTTTGGACTATGCTTTTTTGATCTCTCGCATGGGTATTCTACACTGGACTTCTACTTATAATGGATCTCGGTTATCCAATATTGTGGTTCTAATGCTGCTGATGAGAGATTACAATACAAGATAATAATCCGCTGGATTTTGCTTCCTCTTTCTTAGTACATCTACTTATTTGTACCTCGACTATCCAATATGGCTGTACTGATTCTACTGATTCTGCTGATAATAGAGTATTATACTCGTTCAAAGGTATATAGCATAATAAATTTATTATATTGAGACAACATTGAGGGTGTGTAACAACCCGTTTTGTTATAACAATGCAATTTGTAATAGTATTCTTTTTCTCGAGTAGAACATATCTCATTTTAAGATATTAAGCCTATTAGGTTCTACTCAGGACAGTGCTAAAATAAATGCTTCCAAATTTTAAATATACTTATATATCAAAAACTTATACAGTTCCAATTTTTCCAAATTCTAACCATTATTTAAAGTTATTGAACAATTTTTCCAAAAAAATTTATCATATTTTGAAAGATGTTGAATTCTATTGTTTAAGGTAGAAATATAGAATCTAACACCAAGTAAAGTACAAGACAAGAAAATCTCAGACACTGACCCGAGAGTAAGATTTTTATCGTTCTCTGACGATTCTTGCCGAGTCAGAGAACGATAGAAATCTAACCCGAGGGTGTCTGCGATTTTCCATCTGGTACTTTCGGTGGTGTTTGATTCTTTTTCTAACATTTAATATATCGTAAATACACTTAACACTCACTGAACGACATTGTTGCCATTATGCAAAGTCACAGAAATTGAGCGCGTGCAACAGTTTGCGCTTTTAAAAAACCGGAGTGTTTACACAACTTAAATACCACAATAACTTTAATTCAACAGTTTATATGATAATGAGCCTATAATAGTTCTCCGAATGATTTTAAATCCACTTAAATCGATATTATGATAACTTTCATTGCAAAATGAATTTGGCGGGAATAAATGCGTGTAGCTTGTCTTACACTCTCGGGGTAAGACAGAGAAATCTCGATTCGTTGAAACCATGGATACCATTGTCCCATATGTGAGAAAAATTTATCTTGCTGCTGAAAAAATACTAGCATTAAAAGTTAATTTGACTTTCCGATTATATTCAAATCTTTGATATCTAATTTCTATGCTGAGGTTTTCCCCCGAACAAAATTTATATGTAGAGTTTGACGGCTATTTAAATTTTCATAATTTTTTTTTGAATAAATAACCTTACCCTATCCTACAACAACCGGACATATTCTGTTTTTGTAAATGCAGATTGCAGGCATTATTGGCGAAACAAAGGGGTTAAACTGGTCCTCTAAAAAGTTCATTCTTCAAACACCTTGTGGGGATAATCATGATTTTCTCTATTTTGGCTACATGTAAGTTCAATCATAAAAAATGTCAGTGACAGATATAGCAGGTTTCATTAAAATTCTCGTAATCGGGCACATGTACGCACAAGAGAGATAAAAATATATTAAGAATTAATATTTATTAATTTTTTCAGGTGTCGTTTTCAGCAATGGCAAAGTGTGGCATGACGGAAGAAAATTTACACAGGTGGCACTCAAAGACTTTGGTGTTGGGACAAAATCAACTGAAGAGATCATACAAGAGGAAATTCGACATCTCTGTACTCTATTATCCACCCATCATGGACATCCTGTCATTGTTAGTGAATATTTTTCAAAGGCAGCATCAAATGTTGTTTCTAATATTGTATTTGGATCAAGGTAAGTTTTCATAGACATTAACTGTGTGTTCACACGTTGAAATTCTACTAATAGGTTCTCATTCTTGATCTGAAATGTGAAAAGCAAGTAGGTTAATCTGAATCAAAATAATAAACTTGCATAATATTTTAGAAGATGAAGTCCATTTCTTTTTCAACTCACTGAGAAAATGAGACTAACAACTTTTTTTGTAAAAATGTCTTGTTTTAAGATGACCGATCTTGGTACTTTGTATACAATGAAATTTTATTTGATTTAAAAATAACAATAAATGGCTATACCATGTATACGGTAATACATGAGAAATGTTGTCTGAATTTTATTAACATATCTCTGCTGGTGGAACAATGGTCCCCGAGGGTATTAACCAGTCCAGTTGTCAGACTTGTCTGACATGAAAATTATAAAACAATGTTTTACAGAAATATGCTGCATTTGCTAAAATTCTAAAACACTGAAAAGGCCGTGAAAAGTAACGCACCTAGTAGTGGTCCCTGCCGTCGGATTTGGCTTTCCATTTCGATTTGTTTGGATTTGAGTGCTTCTTTTGCTATATTTGAATCTTTTGACTTCTTATATTTCGGTTCTAATGCTACTAATAAGAGGTTACTCCTTGAAATGTACATATAGCATACTTAAATTTTCCATGTTTTTTTAACATTGGCAATTTTGTATTTGACCATTCTTAGTTGCATAAGCGATTTTTGTACACACGTTGGTAAAAGTATTCTCAGTGATTGTATTGTTTTTGTTGACAGTTAGAAGGCGTAAATCAATGAAGGCCATATTTTGACCTAAAAATCAAGTAGGTCAAACATGTGTAGAGCGTTGCTTATCGCTTAATTTCGCCGCGAAAAACTAAATCCAGCTACGAATTTTTATTTTAAGCTTTAAAAAAATGATCAATAATATATTTTCATATATTTTTGTCATATATTTGGTATTAGAAAATCTGATGGTATCATCAGACAAAAATATCTTATTGACAAATATATATAATGCTAACATGAACACATCTGACGGAATATTCAGCATGCGGCAAAAGCCATAAATCGCAAAAAACGACCCGAATTTGGTCCGAAATTTACTTTTACTATCCTGAAGCTAAATTAAGACGACATTAAGATGCCAATGTGAAATTAACGCTGAAATGTGCTTCTATTATTCATTTTCAAAAGTTTAAAGGATGAAATCATGTCTCTGAATAAACGAGACCTCTATAATCAGTGTTGCCCCTTTAATATACCGTTTCATGGTCTGCCAGGGTGCGAATTTGGAAAGGGCCGTTTGCTTTTATTATTATTTAATTTAAACAATGCTGTTTTGGCAAAATATGCACGTTTACTATAAGATTCATCGATAAAGATCACCAAAATATGTTAACAAGCCACAAGCAAATAGTTATTAATTTTAATCAGATTTATCAGTTTTTGGAGGGGTATTTGCGAAAAAATACCATTCAAGAGACGATAAAATTTCCTGAACCGTTAGGCGAAGAATGTTATATCTCGAGAATGGTATTTTTCGCAGAAAGCCCTCAAAAACATGATATATCTGTAAAATTACACCGCGTATTGATATAATCGTAAATAAAAAATTCCAAACGACTTTCGCGGGAAGAGTCTCCCTTGGGTGAAACAGGTAAATCCGTTTTCAAAAATACCATATGAAATCTTTAGGCAAATACACCGACAAAAAAAAAACAAATCTAATATGAGTTGAAAAAAAGTTTTTTTGTTTGTTTGTATTTTCTTGTTTTTTTTAATTTGAATTTGTTTGAAATACACTGCTTCTTGACCAATCAAAACCAAGAAACTTATATAAGGTGTTCTGTTTAATAAACAATTCACAACTCATAATCAAAATATATGTTTGCTCTCGTTTCCCGGTTCATAGATTCATGAAAATCTTTATCAAACTTATTCTTGTAGAAATATCATGTTTATCGGTATTATGATATTTTTACTAATGTCAGACATGTGTAATTATTTGTGACATGCGTATTTGCAGACACTTTCACGCTTATTTGATCGTTCACCTGAAGATATGTTACAATTGTGCATGAACCTTCTTGCCACATAGTCTCGACTGAGACATAACAATTGTTAATATTTACGTTATTTTTGGATATAAAATAATCCCCAGCACTTTTTGATTTGGTCAAATTAACGATGATAAGATAAATTCCAGCATGTTCACACTTAAAAGTCCCAGCATCGCTTAGTAATGACAAGTCTCTTACTCCATATTTATATTTCACCTCCTGAAACTTTATAACTGACAATGATGATGATAAAGGGGCATCTGTATTGCAAGATGTCAATGCAACTGAAATTTAAAGAAAAATAACGAAGTTTATCTATCATGCAAAATATTGGTGGCGAAAATCACAGGAAAGGTGGAAGAAAATGTAATATGACCGTATGTCATCAATGTTAATCGAACGCCTCGGCGGTGTTATAATTAGGGTGCCCGCCTCTAGTGCGGAAGGTCGTGGTTTCGATCTGCGGCAGGATCAAACCAAAGATATTAAAAGCTTTTCGTCCTAGAGTCAGAATATTGTGTCAAGGTTTAGTGGCACGTCTTCCTGTGGACTGTTGCTTTCTTGGGCTAGCACGTAAAAATCCGGCTCAGCGTGTCCGTTTAGTACACAGCAGGATTCATCCATCATCACTCATCATAAATATGATCTCGTCCTATATATGCATGAACTATTTGCCGCTAGACGTTAAGGATCATTCAATCAATCTATCAATCAATGTAAATATTATTTATGATCCCTTTAAAAATGCTTTTTAGTTTTATTCTGTTTATTATAATGGTATTTTTGTACAGAATTTCTGGCGAATGACGAATCGATCACGTCTTTGAAACAAACAAACAAATAACGAAACAAAGAACGAAATGACAAGTCATGCGAATGGACACAGGTTTATTTTTTATCAACGCATTATTAGTGTTTGATATGACATTCAGTAATCGTTAATGACACTGCAAAATAACTTTTAAAAAGGCGACCAAATGTTCCAATGCATCACTGACACAGCAATAGAAGTTCAACTCTCTGAACTGTCCGTTGGGAAGTACGTTTGTCATTTTTAGTAGTTTTAACATTTTAAATTATAATTTTTCGGCATCCTTGGAAAAAGGTTTTCCGTTTGTAAATATAAAGTTTGTGAAAGTATAAAGCCCCTGTCTTCCCAGTGTGAGTGCAATGATTAATATTCTTTTGTCCTCCGAACGGGCGCAATGGTTGTTTTGGATGTTCCAATTCAGAACACTGGGGCTCTTTTGGAGTTGCCAGTTCGAGAATGAATTAACTTTTAGACCTTTTCCTTGCGGCATTTTTGAAATGTCAGTTTAATATCCAACTTGATTCACAATCATCATATTATTATAATTATTATTGTCATTATTTGTTGATTTGTTGTTGCTGTTAACTTGTGTCTGACCCGAACATTGATGAAATCATGCTTCCTGGACTTAGATCAGTTGATTTATATAAGGAATTATTTCTGAGAAGTTATTCATGTTCATAAAATTTTGTCATTACTGGTTTAGACAACAAAATAAAATATTTCTACATTCAGGGCTTGTCAACAGACCATTATCTACAACTTATTCGTAATTACTGAAGAACTATTAAAATGATAGTTGAACAACCGCTTCTCTTATAGTCAATTAAACGAAGTTTTGTGCCTATAAATGTAGAGCAACGATAACTTAAATTTATCTGTGTTTTACAGGACACAAAGAACAAAACCCAAAATTACCTCACCTGTTGTATTTGTTAT
>JAULBM010070442.1:0-10086 GCA_032357055.1 Geukensia granosissima | reverse complement strand
ACAGGTACATAACTATCTTTTAAAAACATAACACCCTGCCAGAGCATTTCTTATGTTTTGAAGGAACTATTGTGTCAGGGGCCAATCCAGGTAAACTGTATAGTGAGACCTGTAAAATGCCGATCAAGCAACATGTAACTTAAAATATAATTGTAAAATTTCTTTCTGACCACAATGCAACAATTTATACAAGTAAATGGTTGATATCATTCCATTTTGAAAGTTTAGTATTTTAGAAGACAAAAAAATTACAATGAGAAATTCCCCACCTAAAACAGTTTTTGTGAGCCTGAAATGTATCTGGTGGGGGAAGTCCTTTTATTTTTTTTTTTATTTGACGACTCAATAAGTTCTACTTCTTGACAAAAAATAGTAAAAAATATTTCTAAGATAAAGCTCTGAAATTACTAAAAAGCCATTCTAAGGAGCAAGGTTTACAGACATTAAGTACACTGCCAGCGTATCAATTGGTCAAATAGACTACATCAGACAGGATTTATGCATAAACTTTTTCTTTCATGAAGCCGATCATTGCAATTACGCAAATATAATCTGTATATGTATCAGATACATGTAGAATCCAAACATTGACATTTATGCAAGGGAGAGAGAGAGCCGATAATTCTGGGCGTTGTTCCTGTCGGACGGTCTTAAATGCATCTGCACAAGAAGTTGTCTGGCAGCTTGATAATCGTGTCCATGACGAATGAGTTTTGGTATTGTTGTGTGCCTTTTCACAATATTTGTCGTTTCACATCCACTAACAAGTTTTGTCTTGATAGGTCTGTAAAGTTTAGTACGTGACACAAATTCAGAAGCTTGTGTAGCTGGCATCCTCAACCATCTTGTTTAGCAGGATCATGCAGAGACTGTGTCGTCTTTCCTGCGGGGTCTCTAGTTGTACTTCCCGGCTTATGTTTTTAATAGATCCTGTTTCTCGGCTGATTATTCGTTTGCCTAGGTTTTATATCGAATATGTAATATGACAAAATATATCTTGTCAGCGAACCAGTCTAAGTTTTATATTCGCTCTAACTTATCTTTATTTCCTTTAAGGTGTGGATTAAAGATCGTTGTCTCATATTCCATTATAGATACAAGCGATATATATACTGTTTCCCTGTATATTTCTGTTACAATTCGTAGGTTCCTTCTGAGAAAACCCAATGTGCCATTTGCTTTCTTGCTTATTTACAAGACAGAAAATGGAATATATGCCAGACGGACACAATAAACACTATTGGTACTGCATAATATCTCTCTTAGTTCACTAGATTATCGTTTGCACGAAATACGATCTTAAAACTGAGGGCCTTGCATTTATCTCTTTTTTTTAAACAGATTGTTGACAAAATAGAAAAACATTGATTGTAAATGCCTAAATTTCACTGCTTACAATACGCTTTTCTGGATTAACCTTCAACAGTTGTTAATGTGTGTGTTCCAATTAAGATCGTTTGACATTTGGAGCCCTAGGTATGGATTGTCTTGGACCTCTTTTAATATATAGTTGTTCAGGCAGTAGAATTTGTCCATTTTTTATTTTTTTACAATATGAAACACTTTATGGCATTGAATAACACCCCTAGGTGTTGAACCTTATCTCTAATTGTTCAAAGTATGTTTGTAATATGTTTTGATCTTTGACTGTTTTATTGTCCTGTAGAGCCAGCAGTCGTCTGCAAATATGTTATTCTGTATGGGAGATAGTTTATATGACATAAGAATAGTATCTGTTCTTATGCACCGCCTTGCAGTACGCCTGATTGAACTGTTGTTACTCCCTGGTTCCTTCAATAATCATTCTCGTGGCAATCAGGAAGTTGGTTAGCCATTAGTGTTATGTTCCCCTAGATACCATTCTGCTGGAGTTTATGGAGTAATTTATTGTGCGGACTGTGTCAAGTGCTTTGGACAAGTTTAGTATGGCTACATCGGTTCGGTGTATTTTGTCATGTTCTTGCAGGAAGTCGTTGACTGTTGTTGTTAGTTCTGTTTTGCGTGAGTAGCCTGATCTAAAAAAAAACATGGTTTCAGTGTGGTAGTATCTTTTTTCAGATGCTTTATAGCTTGATGTTTCGTAGATTTTGCTCATGACATATGTTAGCAATACAGATTTATAGGTATTTGTCTCATTTTATGAAAATGCTGAAAATGTTGGCATCTCTCCAGTCTTATAGTAGTTCTCCTGCATGAAGTGACTGTTGCACGATTACTTTAGACTCCAATATATTCTGGTTGAACTATTCATGTTCTGCATTTCGTAGGTGCCTTTTTCATTCCTTTGATAGCATCTATAATTGAACCATCCTTTGCTTTCTTAACTTGTTTTACAGGCACTTTCTTTAAAGCAAGTTTCCTTTCGCTTTTTCTTATCCATGGTATGATGTTGCGATATTAAATAAGTTTGCTTTGGGTGTTCTTATTCATGTTTTTTAGCTGTACTTTAATGTATCCCAACGTTTCTCAACATCAGCTCTTTTTTGTTGCATTATTTCGACATCTTCTGATGCATTGTGTACGTCGACGTCAATATTATACTAGTAGGCTTTCCTATAAATATATTACATTTTCTTGTTGGTGTTTACGATTATATGGTCAGATATTCCTGGTAGGTTAGTGGATGATTTTACCAGTGAAGGGTTTGATTCGAAGACAAGATCTAGAAGATTTCCTTTTGTTAGTTTTATATTTTTGAAAGGTTGTGTTTCCATTGTATTAGCTAATCCTTGTTGTATTTCTCTGTCTGGACCAATTTTAATGTTTGTTCTAATGAGAATATTGACTTCTATACCAATATAAAAATGCCTCCTCTGTGGGATCCTTTGTCATTTCTGTATACATTGTAATTTGGTGTAAAGATTTCGCTGGACAAAATATCATCTTTAGTAGGTTTTCATTCCGGTTAGTTTAATAATATTTTATTGCCAATAAACAATAGGATCGGACACAAGTTATATCAACTTAATTAAGTCCTCGGCCTACAAGTCATACACATACAACTGACAGCAAAACATACACATTAAATACAATACATGCAATATATTTTCTAAATAATAAAAAAAGACAAGGGTAAATAATGTCAAATAAACAAGAAGACAAGGAAACTGACTTGCATTTCAAAATCGTTTAGTTTGTTTTGTAGATAATCGAACTTTTTCAAACATTTTAGAATTATATTCGTCATTGCAATATTTTTATCGATGTTATTGAGACCCGAAAATAAGGTTGTTCTTTGGTTCAAGTACAATGAACACTCAAGAAAGTAATGGAAAGCGTCTTCAAAAGGTGACCCACAAATACAATTTAGGTCGTTTATTACATTTATTCGCTTGAGATCTGTATTTAATGTACTACAACTGTGCCTTAGCCGAAAATGTAGGATTTTAGTTTCCTTGAACCTTCATTGTAGTACTCTGGAGCATTACAGCTATTAGTTTTTATATAATTTTTAAATGAGGCAATTGTCGGTAGATTTCTAATTGATGTATCATGGTTATTCCAAAGTCGAACAGAAGAAGGTATAAATGAATTCAACGAGACCTTTAATCTACTTCTAGGTTGTGTATAGTTTTCACTATTTCTGAGATTATATGTATTACCGTTTGAAACTAGTGGAGGGAGACAATCAATAAGGTAATCTGGACATAATCTGTTATGTATTTTATAAAATGTAGTCATTTTGCGACATTTTCTTCTATTCTGCAAAGTATTCCAACCCGTTTCGAAATATAAGGCTTCTTTACTTGCAAATTTAGTAAGTCCAGTTACTATTCTTGCAGCTTCTAATTGAACCGTATCCAGTTTATAAACTTCCTTTTCGAAACACCCGTCCAATACCTCACACGCGTATTCCATAACAGGTCTGATAAAACAGAGATAAATATTTGATAATGCACGTTTAGAGAGAGTAAATTTCAATTTACGAAGCGCATTAACTTGTTTAAGGGATGTCTTCACGATATTATCTATATGATCTGTCCAATTTCCATCGGAAGAGAGAGTGACGCCTAAATGTTTATGATTTTTAACTATTTCAACTGGTTAACTTCTAAATTCAATATTAATTTTTGGAACAGTAATATTTGAAATTACAAGAGCTTGTGTTTTCTTTGGGTTGAAATCAACAAGCCAAGTTTTTGCCCACTGATCAAGTGTTCTAAGGTCCGAGTTAATTTCTAGCTCCATTAATTTAAAATCATTTCCAGAATACGCCAGTGAAGTATCATCTGCAAAAAGTCTAGCTAAATTTGTTATCGGTAATGTCACTTATATATAATAAGAATAACAAGGGGCCAAGGACAGACCCTTGTGGTACACTAGCTGTCACGGACCCAAGCTCTGATCTTTCGCTATTTACGACAATGGTTTGTTTACTTTCGGAAATGTAATCTTCCACCCATTTTAATAAATTTTCTGATATGCCATAAGATTTTAACTTTTGTTTGAGACCTTTATGCCAAACTCTGTCGAAATCCTTCGATATTTCACAAAAAAAATAATAATATTAGCTAAGTGGTCGTCTAGATTTTGGCAAATTCTGTGGTACATCTCTTATAACTGGAAAACTGTAAAGTGACCTTTTATAACACCTGATTGATATACGTATAATAGAGCATGTTCTACAATATAATTAAAAATATACTTAAATACTACGCGTTCCATGACCTTGACTACACAACTTAATAGAGAAATTGGTCTATAATTTGTAGGGTTAGTTTTTTCGTCTTTTTTAAAAACAGCCATTACCCTGGCAATCTTCCACTTAGAAGGAAACTTCCCATGTTGGAGTGAATGATTAAATTATATCGTTAGTGGTTAACATATTGTATGTGATGTTGCCTTTAGCATTTGATGACTTATACAGTCATCTCCGCTAGCTTTACCTATTTTCAATTTTTATAATTTTATATTTCAATTTTTGAAATTGGGATATTTCTTCATTTCATTTAGAATAGTCGGCATATTTTAACAACCAAATTTTGTGTATTAAGGAATTTTTCTTCGTGTTTTGAACTTTAATGTAAACTAGCGATGCTTTATGGTCACTTATAGCTCGGTCAATATCGATGACCTTCGAATCAGTTACAATGTGAAGATTCGATACCAAAATAGGGTCCAGAAGTGCACCCATACGCATTGGTATATTTTTTACATTAATTAAACCATATGTAAGTAGCATTTCTCAAGTCGGTTGTTTGAACTTGATAATAAATCAAGATTGAGATCTCCGGTTATAAAGATATTTTCAGTATAATTTAACGCCTGTTCAATAGAATATTCAATTTTTTCCCAATAAGAGTTATCTGACCCTGGTGGGCGGTAAACAGCGCAAACCAACATTTTTGAGTTTGGAATTACCAGTTCAAACAATATCAATTCTCCCTCTTCAAAACTGAGATTGCGTCTTTCCTTTACACAAATATCCCGAGATGTGTACACGAGAACACCACCACCAAAGCAATTTCTATCTTTTCTTAAAATGGAATCTGAAAAACTCTCAATATAAATATCAGCGTCATCAATGCTACGATCTAAGTGGCTTTCCGTTATACATACAACGTCGAATTCCTAGGCTATATCTTCCAAATAAGATAATTTATTTCGAACGCTACGAGCGTTTAAATGAAATATAGAAAGTTCATTAGAGGGATGTCCGGGATTCTGGCGCACGTCATTATCTAGAATTATAAGTAGCAGTAAGATAAAAAGAAAATGTATATTAGATGTTAAGGAAACATAACAAAGTCCGCAAACTTTCGAAGGTAAATCAGCAACTTAAATAAAAGAATAATGAGGTTTTACGTACTTAGACCAAGAATAAACTTGTAATTCTTGTAGACACATGAATAAGCTGACTATAAAAGGACCCTATCGACAATCTGTATGTAGCTAAATCATTACCCATTATCTAATAACACACTGTCTCTAAATGAAAAATGCCAATAGGGAATTAAATGATGCAAGTCAGCTTGAAATTTAGGGTTAAAATATCGTATGGGTTCGAGTTCATTATTCAGACTGTATTAGGATTTGTGGAAGTTTAATTTTGACCGTCATTTTGTGGCTGGCTATCTCATTCACGATCACGCAACATTTCCTATATTTATATTGTATTGCTGATAAATGTTTCATATAACTAATAATCTGTGTCGTATTTAATTGTATATTTTGGTAAAAATATATTTAAACTAACTATGGTAAAGTTTGATATGCTTCTTGAAAATAAAAAACAAAATATGGTGTTAAAGTCATAGAGCCCAACTCTAAGTACTTGACAAACAGAGGGTATTTACAAATCAAGAGGTATTTACAATATCTTCAAATAAAACGTGACTACGGGATATCTACTATTTGCAATACAAAGAATGAAGCATTTATCTTTATTTCAGAAGATTATTATTAGAATAATTATTATCTTAAATTGTTCCTGGAAATTTCTGTAAAATAGTACGTGGTGAATGTTGGGTGAGGGTGATTATCATATCTGGATTTGTGTTGAAATGTTTGATGAGGCTTATGAACTTATCTGGATTTCAACGTGTCTGTGGGGTAGGAAAAGATCTCTCCCTACTAGAACCCATTCTTCTAACAAGTTTAAAAAAAGAAAAAAAAAAAACAAAAAAAAAAACCCAAACAAAAACAACAAAGAAGCGGATCAAACAAGGGAACTGACCACGATTACTATTTCACCACTGAAGCGGTATTTTAAACTGGAAATGAGATTTAGAAGTAAGCTGATAATTTTTCATGATTATTTTAAACTTTAAAGTCGTTTTGCCAACAATAAGATTAATAATTATAGGATGAGGCAGAATGTTTAACTTTTTTAAACAGAACTGACTGTTGCTTTGATGAGTTTTCTAACATTCGAGAACTTACTGTTTATGGAATAGTTGACATTTAACATTAAGTTTTAGCCAATATTACCATTTTTAACTGCGTTAGTGATTAATCCTTAGACTGTCGGCAGCATTTAATAATTGAATTTGGCTGTTCAATTGACAAATATTTTATTGTAGGAAAACCTTTTAAATGTTTGTATCATTCTATAAAAAGATCACTTTTTAAGTCATCCTGACGTCAAAACATGGAAGTAAGTTAACACAGTATGAATGTAACTATTAATTCTATATAACAATGCCATTTTCTTGTTATACAATAACGTTTTTTATGAAAAATACAGAACTTGAATTTCTACCTCGATTTTCGGGACTCTGTACCTGACGCTGTTTCTACGACCGGCTAAAAATCAAAGTTGAAAAATATATTTTTTTAAAATAATACAAATTAGTCTGCAGATAGGGTTGTACAATAACGTTGAAAATTTCTCTATTCAGTCACTCCACTAGTAGTTTTTATCACGTGATGAATTTTAATATGGCGGCCAGTTGAATGACAGTACAATATTGGTTAACTCACAGAATGAAGAAAACAAGGGAGTACCAGATAGTAGAAGTGATGAATGGTGTGTTTAGCATCTATAAGTTACATCAATGTGTTTTTGTTCGTAGTGTAAAATAGATAAATTTTAATATTCATAGATAGAGCATGAAAAAAATGCTTATTCATAATAAATAGTAATTACATGTACACTGTGTGAATTAAGGAGTATTATGTAGTTTTAAAGACGTTCACGATATTAAATTATTGTAAAATAATTTAATACGGAAATTAGTGAATTGACTTGCATTATAGATTTCCTTTAACAGAAAGGAATTACACCGATTTGTATATACGGAAGGTGTTGGTTATATCTGTTTAGATATTAAGTTAATCAGATATATGCTCAATTAAGATAAAGAGAGCAAACTATTTTACAAGTTTAACAACAAGCAGGATGATTTCAACTATTCTTTTGAAAACTTTGCATATTTATGGGGAAATATTCCTGCTCCCACTGCCACAGTTGAATCTTTGTTAGTTCTAATTAACAAGATCTTTTAAAGAGCTCACTTGTTGTTTTCATGTTGATTACTTCTTGGGTTTTATGGTCGCCATAATGAATTGGTTGATTCCATCTTAACCAGTTGTGGACCTGTTACTTGTAATTCAACAATAAAGCTGACATCCTCCATGAATTGAAATTAACCTGGATAGGTATTAAAAGATTCCACGACGATGCAGCGAGCGTGACAGGAGATATTTACTCTTCAAGAGTACCTAATCCTACTTCTGTTTTATAAAAGAGTTCATTAAATCCAAGCCTTTGTTGTTTTTGTTTATGTTTACTTTTTTGTTTGTTTTCAGTTTGCTTTGCCTTTTAAACAAAGCATTTTGAATCTCTTACATGCTAATGGGTTTCTTTACTTTTCTTAAAAGAAGTTTACAAAAAAGAACACATACTGTACTCGTGAGGAGATAATAAATTCAATTAATTTTCGTCTCAACAAGTTTGGCAATAAAATTCAGCAACAAGTTGTAGGAATTCCTATGGGTACCAACTGTGTTCCTTGCAGATGATTCCTTTACTGACCAAACTCCTTAAAGATTCCCCTCAATCTGATTTAAAAGATAATATAAGCTAAATAATTATTTCCGTTATCTTGACGATATTTTTGCAGTAAATAACCCGAACTTATCGAATTTACTCTAACAGAATTACTTTGAACAAACCTTATCAGGACAGCAGAAAATGTCATTTCTGGAGTTAAAATTTCTGTTTCAGAAGGTAAAATCAAAACTTAAATATTAAACAAGAGAGACGAATTCTCATTTCTGATTGCGAATTTTCCCTTTCTTCACGGGGACGTCCCTTTATCTCATTAAGACGATCCGTTTTGTCCGATTATTCAACAATGATCTGGATTTAAATGAACGCAATATTTACATTACAAGCAAATTATGAAGTCAAATATTTTTTACCAAAAATTACTAATAACATTTACCAAATTCTATCATAAATATGAAGATATAATCAAAAAGTTTGGATGTACCTGTAGAAAATTGATTACGTAATATCACATCCAAAAATTTATGGAAATGTGGTAAACAGAGCTCGTGAATTTAGCAAAACCCTTGGGCCTTGTCAGTTACATAAATAAACTTATACATAAACAGATAAAGGTTATCTGTATAACATTTTTTGATATCTTTGAATATTGCTTTATGATATTAACATTGACTCTCGGCGCAATTTACACGAAAACTATTTAAAGTTAATATTTTGTTACATTTTTTGTCCTACATGTTGTCGATTATTTTGAAATGTACAAAACTTTGTTGTCTTTATCTATTAATGATAGTTTTAAAATAAGTCTAGCTGGACGTGTTTTGACCGATGTCGTAGTTTTAAAGAAACAGGTTTGTTGTCAACTGTGTTTGGTTTTTTAACAATCTCTCAGAAACAGAACTTTTTCGAGGTCCGTTCCTCTTGTTTTATTTGTTATTGTCCGCTACTATGAAGCGACTTCAAAAGGTAAATCTTAGGCAGTTGGTGTTTAACCAACCCACACATTTCTTGTACCTGTCTCGGGCCAGCTTGGCGTAGGGTGAGGACATGTGTGCATTATTGAAGGCATAAGGGCAACCATTAGAATTTTGTACTTTTCACTTTTTTTCCATAAAATAATGATTATCTTCTTGGTCAATTTAATCCTCTTATACTTCTATTTAAGAGAGTAAGTCGTGACCTTCGGCTGTTTAATACAGTATTAAATCCAATTAAACGTAAGTTAACGCATGATTTCACTGTGAGAAATGCATTACTCATAGCAACAGTACGATCAATATTGGCGAAATATTGTAAGAAACGCAATTTACTTGATATATTTAATAGTATGAGCCCTAAATTTGTTAAAAAGGTAAAGTAAAATGATGTTATTAAACACGTTTTACTAGTAGAATATTTTTAGGAAGATTTGTAAGACATAATAGTATCCGACTTAAATTGTATCCGGTGGAGAGCATTTAATATTAATTTTTTTCCATAGAAGATTATTTATCTATCATATTGTATCCTGTTCAATAGAATATCTTCCAGTGTTGAATCTTAATTCATATATCAGTTTATGGAGAAAATGCCCAGAGGTATCCAGAGTATTAATCAGGATACTATTCCATACCCATTAAATAAAATCCTGAACA